>MU674313.1:12454-37545 GCA_026770625.1 Nicotiana glauca | reverse complement strand
GCGTAGCTTGAGAGAGTGCGTCTAGTAAATTATCATAATTGCTTGAGAGAGATTTATGGTAGCTGGAGAGTTCATGATTGATAGAGGCAACTAAGTCACAGCTATAAGAAATATACAACCAAGAAAATCAACAACGGGGGAAAACCATTACCTTAAAACTTTATTCAAATGATTTAAAATTCAAGCATAGTTAGTTTTCAGTTGTTTATTTATTTTCAATCTTGTTTTAGTAATATTAAACAAATACAACTAAACCTTAGTTCTCTGTGGGATTCGACTCCGGACTTGTAAACCGGATTATATTTGCAACGACCGCTTATCCTTTTTAGGACTAGAGTTGGGCGTGATCAGTGAGTGTGAAGGTCAGGGTAGCAGATTAGTAGGCAGTCGAACGTATTTCTTTACAAACCTGTATTTCTTTTCCATACATGTAGTACTACTTGTATTAGCCTTGTATTTCATTTTCTTAGATTACTATTACTATATATTATTTCTTTTGCTTCGTTTGTTTTATTTTTGTGGGTGTTGTTACTGATTTTTTCCCTCCACTACCGTATTTCTGTTTTCTTTGAGCCGATGGTCTATCCGAAATTGCGTCTCTATCTTCATAAGATAAGAGTAAGATCTGCATATATACTACCCTCTCGGACTGTGGAATAACATTGAGTATATTATTATTGTGTAAATTTTTAGATATAGAGTCTAGGATTGTTAAAAACTGAAAAAAATTTCACCTTTATTTTTATGTTTACGGTTTTCAGTTCTCTTCCTGCATATATTTTGTTATTTGATCCATGAAACTTGAGGTCTTTTAAAGTTGGAATTTTTACATTATATAGCAAAGGTTAACACCTTATTTATTTTAAATAAATACCGTTTAAAAAAATTATATTTTATAGATACCTTTTAATATTTATAACAAAGTATCTAATTTTGGTTACCTCCTACCCCTAAGCCATTAAATATGCTATTCAGTTACACTATTTTCTTTAGTAGAATCGCCAAAAAAAAATTTCTCAAAGACGTTCCTGAATTCGTCATCCAACTCGCCATCTAACTCTACCTTCTTTAGGATATATTCCACTTCAAATTGCTCCAAAGACTTTTGAAAATCGGACTTCTCATTATAATTAGCACCGCCATTAGCAGCCACTATTCTCTCCATAAGACGATACTTTATTGTATCTTTTCTGCTTCCGTTGTCTGCGCCTGCGCTCGGTTTCCTTTGATTTCCTAGAGCCGGCGTTAGTGTTAGAGTTAGAGATTCGGGGTTTCATATCGCCCATGGAATGGCCAACGGCGTTCGTGACCCGTTTGTAATTTTGATGCGTGGGAATAATGAGATTCAGGATTTTTGTTCGACGGCGAATTCGTTGAAAATTAGGGTTTGTTTTTGGACAATGACGACGGAGTTTGGGGCTGAGCAACATGATTTTATGTTAATATATTTCAATGTATTTTTAACGTATCACACTGTATTTTCATGTACTTCATTGTATTCATTATCTTTTTTTTAATTGTAATCCGATCTATCTCGCTGTATTCCATGTATTTCATTGTATTCACTGTCTTTTTTTAATTGTATTTCAATGTGTCGCGCTGTATTAACTACTAGAAATCCGGTAAAAAGCGACCAAAGTTGGTCGCTTATAGGCCTAAAAGCGACCAAACATACCTGGTCGCAATATTGCTGGTCCCTTTATTTTAGGGACCAAAGTTGGTCGCTAATTAGCGACCAACTTTGGCCTATAAGGTAAAAGGACCAAATATTCTGGGTAAAGACTATAGCGACCAACTTTGGTCGCATTATTATTTTAATAATATAATTTTGGCGATCAAAGTTGGTATCTAAATGTAAAATACGTTATTTATTTATTTATTTATTATTAATCATAAAAAAACGATCAACTTTGGTCTCTGATCCAAATATTATATTTTAAAATCTGGAAAATAGAGACCAAGGTTGGTCGCTTTTTTATTAATTTTTTAATTTTTTTTAAAAAATAAGCGACCAACTTTGGTCGGTAATTTCAAGAATTTAACTTTTTTTTTTAAATATAAGCGACCAAAGTTGGTCGCTATATTTTCAGATTTTTTTAATGGAATAGCGACCAAGGTTGGTTGCTTTTTCAGAATTCTGGGTAAAAGTTGGTCGCTATTGCCCAGAAAATTATTTTTTTTAATAGAAAAGAGACCAAAGTTGGTCGCTTTTTTGGTATTATTTTGGCAGAAACTGTCTGTTTTGGCAGCTACACCACCTGGCAGTCATACCAAATCCCTATTACAAGCAACAACAACAACAATACCAACAACAACACAACAACAACAACAACAACAATAACAACAACAACAAAAACAACACAAAAACAACATCAAAATCGACATTAAAACCAACAAAGTTTAAAGTTCAATAGAACTACCACATTAAGCTAACCAAACTAAGTTAACTCTTATTACAAGCCCATTCGAAAATCGATTCTATTTGTCTAGTTCAAACTGTATAAAAGTCAATGTGTGTTGTCTAATAAAGTCATCAACCCTTCTACAAAAGCCTCCCGCAATCCAAAATTTCATTCATATCCACAAAAGTTCAATTCATATCCAAAAAGTTCAATTCATACACAAAAATTCAATTTATATCCTAAAGGTTCAATTCATATCCTAAAAAGTTCAATTCATACACAAAAATTTCAATTCATATCCTAAAGGTTCAAATCATATCCTAAAGGTTCAACTCATATCCTAAAAAGTTCAATTCATACACAAAAATTTCAATTCATATCCTAAAGGTTCAAATCATATCCTAAAGGTTCAACTCATACCCACAAAAGTTCAATTCATATCCAAAAAGTTCAATTCATACACAAAAATTTCAATTCATATCCTAAAGGTTCAAATCATATCCTAAAGGTTCAACTCATACCCACAAAAGTTCAATTCATATCCTAAAAATTCAATTTATAAACCAAAATTCCAATACATAAACTAAAAGTTCAATTCATATCTTAAAGGTTCAATTCATATCCTAAAGGTTCAACTCATATCCACAAAAACTCAATTCATATCCTAAAATTTTAATTTATAAACTAAAATTCCAATACCTAAACTAAAAGTCTAATTCATATCCCAAAGGTTCAATTCATATCCTAAATGTTCAACTCATATCCACAAAAGTTCAATTCATATCCTAAAAATTTAATTTATAAACCAAAATTCCAATACATAAACTAAAAGTCCAATTCATATCTTAAAGGTTCAACTCATTATGACGACCCGACCCGTCGTCGCGTGAGTTACCGCCCGTTTCCCCCATGTTATGTTTCTTTATGCTTCATTATCGGTATTTGAGGTGATTGAGTCGAATTAGATTGGTTTTAGATGGAAATGAGACACTTAGTCTCTTTAAGGAAGGCTTGGTTTGAAAAAGTTAACCGGATGTTGACTTATGAGTTAGAGGGATCGGATGTGAATTTCGGTGATTCGGTTAGCTTCGGGAGGTAAATTGTGACTTAGGAGTGTGATCGGAAGTGATTTTGGAGGTCCGGAGTAGAATTAGGCTTGAATTGGCGAAATTAGAATTTTGGCGAGTTCCGGTTGTTAGGTGAGATCTTGATCCGAGGGTCAGAATGGAATTCCGAGAGTTGCAATAGCTCCGTCTGATGATTTTGGATATGTGTGTAAATTTCAGTTCATTCGAAGGTGTTTTAGTCGGTTTTTTGATCGAATGTGCAATTCGAAAGTTTTTAAGAAACTTAGGCTTGAATCCGATGCGATTTAATGGTTTTAGCGTTGTTTGATGTGTTTTGAGGTTCGGAACAAGTTTGAATGAGGTTTTAGGGTGTGTTGGTGATTTTGGTTGAGGTCCCGGGGGCCTCGAGGTGAATTTGGGTGGTTAAACGAGAGTTTTGAAGTGTGTTGCAGGTTCAATTTTGCTGTCATCTGGTATTTCCGCTTCTGCGGAAATGGACCGCAGAAGCGGTTCCGTAGAAGCGGGTGAAGGAGCGCAGATGCGGTTCGTGGCCTGGTGAGGAGATTCCGCAAAAGAGGAATATGGTTCGCAAAAGCGAGTCCGCAGGAGCGGACTGCCAACCGCAGAGGCGGTACTGGGTGATCCGCAAAAGCGGATTTTGGGACGCAAAAGCGAAAATTGTAAACTTTAATGAAAACCGCAGAAGCGGAGTTTTGGCCGCAGAAGTGTTCCCGCATAAGCGGAAACGGGACCGCAGAAGCGAAAGTCGTTGTTGGCAGAAGGATTTTATATCATTATTTCATCCGTAAGTCTATTCACTTTTCCTCCATTGTTAACCGCCTTAAGAGCTTTGTGGTAGAGATTGAAGAGGATTTTGACGGGAATTGATTGGAGGTAAGTATCGTGACCTAGAAACGTCATTTTATTGAAGAATCAACCTTTAATTCTTGGAAATTTGGGTAAAAATTGGAAGAACTAGGGCTTGGGTTTTGAAATGAAAATTTGTGATTTAAGGGGGCATTTGAACTCCGATTTTGGTAAATTTGACATGTACGGACTCGTGGTGAGACGAGGAATCCGGTGTACTGAATTTAGTAATTTTTCAAGAAGTGGGCCTAGGGCTCGGGTTTTGCCAACTTCGTGATTTTTGATAATTTTCGAGCCTTTTTGATTAAGTTATGTCCCCTTAGCCTATTGTGATGTATTCCTTGTGGTTTTGACCAGATTATACGCACGAGGAGGTTGATTTGCGAGGGAAGCGCAAGACGAGCTAGGATTTCGACCGGCTTGAGGTGAGTAATGGTTATAAATGATATTTTGAGGGTTTGAAACCCCGGATTTGCACTATGTGGTGCTATGTTAAGATGAGACACGCGCTGTATGATGAGCGTGAGGTTTGTTACTGCTGGGGATTTGGACTCGATCCATCCCGATTGATGACTCTACTGTATTTGTGACTAAGACTAAATTAATATCAGTATATTTTGGGCTAGTTGCCACGTTTGGGGGGCTTGTGCCGATCTGTAGAACCCTTAGGGGGTATGTTGTGCTAGTTGACCTCACTTTACTTGTTGAAATGATACTCTCAGTCATGTTCTTAACTGATAAACATAATATGAACCGGCTTTAGAAAGTGGCAATCCAAGTGAGAAATACCTGGGGTTGGAAACCCTGTCTTAGCCGAGCGAGCCCCAGTGGCCAAGTCTGTATTGACTGAGAGGGGTCAAGAAGAACCCCATAGTGAGGGTATTTGATATATACCGGATTGGGCTGCACGCCGCAGCAATATATACATATATATGTATGGATCGGACTGCACGCCATAGTATATACGGATCGGATTGCTTGCCGCAGTGATATATATATATATTATAGAACGGACTGCACGCTGCCATATTATAGCGCTTGGGCTGTAGGAGCCCCTCCAGAGTCTGCACACTCCTAGTGAGTGCAGTCGACTACTATTATTGGATCGGGCTGCACGCCACAGCATTACATACTATCACTGGATCGGGTTGCACGCCAAAACAGTATACATATATATATATATATATATATATATATATATATATATGGATCGGGCTGCACGCCGCAGCAGTATATGGTACGGATCGGGCTGCACGCCGCAGCAGTGTAAGTAAATTATCGGACCTTGATAGGAGCAAGCGAGTCGTGTACTGGTTGAGGGATATTCACCTGTTTTTTTCCTCACTTAGATGCTGTTTGCTGCATTTACTGTTTGTTATAGAACTCTGTAGTGTTTCTACGAGTTTTCTTACCTTCAGTCGTTATTTATTATTATTACTCACTGAGTCGGAGTACTCACTTTACTCCCTGCACCCTGTGTGCACATACAGGCATCCCGGAGGCATAGTGGAGTTGTTTTGCTGTTGTCCAGACTATCATCGGGGTTATCGAGTTAGCTGCATGGCGTCCGCAGGACCCGATTTCTCTCCTTATCCCTTTTATTTCCGCATTCTAGAATTTCATATGTATAGGCTGCTACTCAGTTGTATTTAGAGGCTCTAGACTTGTGACACCAGATCTTTTGGGAGTTGTATCTGTACTTGTTATGGTTTTCCGCACTGCTTTATCCATTATCACGGATTGAAATCATGCTAAACTGGTAAATTAACTCTATTAATTGGTAATGAGTTTTGTACGTGGGTTGAGAGTGTTGTATATGGTCGGGCTTGCCTAGCATTGTGTTGGGCACCATCACGACCGGGATTGGGGTCGTGACAAGTTGGTATCAGAGCCTTGGTTACTAGGTCTCGCGAGTCATGAGCCGGTTTAGTAGAGTCTCGCGGATCGGTACGGAGACATCTGTACTTATCCTCGGGAGGCTGCAGAACGCTTAGGAAAAGCTTCATATTCTTGAAATTCTTGTCATGCAACTTTGTTGATCCAAGAAATAAACTTCTGTATTCTATTCTCTCACAGATGGCGAGAACTTGTGCTACTAGATGTGGCGGACTACCACCAGTACCACCCACTAAGTCTACTAGAGGCCGTGGACGCGGCCGTGGTCGTGGTCGTAGTAGAGGCAGTGCAATAGGGGCATCACCTGCGGATCCTTTAGTTGCCCCAGCTCAGGACCAGGCTCCAGCAGCGCCAGTTCAGGCACCAACTGTGCCCATTGTGATACCAGGTCTCCAGGAGACATTGGCCCAGATATTGACAGTTTGTACGGGTCTGTCTCAGGTTGTCTCAGCCACCACGGCAGCAACAACTACTTCACAGGCCGGGGGAGGCAATCAGACCCCCGCTGCTCGCATGCCTGAGCAGGGATTACAGGGGTTACAGACTCCAGAGGCACCTCCAGCTCAGCCAGTGGTACCAGCTCAGGAGTACAGGGTTCCAGTTATGCCCGAGGACGAGCAGCGTCGCCTCGAGAGGTTTGGTAGACTCCAACCTCTGACATTTAGTGGAGCAGAGGGCGAGGATGCCCAGGGTTTTCTTGATAGATGTCAGCGGATGCTCCGCACAGCGGGGATTCTTGAGACTGACGGTGTCTCTTTCACTACATTTCAGTTCACTGAAGCGGCCTTCACATGGTGGGAGGAGTATGAGCGGCATAGGCCGGTTGTTGCAACACCTTTGACATGGCAGCAGTTCTCCACTCTCTTCCTGGAGAAGTATGTACCGCAGTCCCGCAGAGAGGAGCTGCGCAGACAGTTTGAGGGGCTAAAGCAGGGAGAGATGTCAGTGATACTGTATGAGATGAGGTTTTCTGAGTTATCTCGACATGCAACTTGGTTGGTCCCTACGGACCGTGAGCATATCCGGAGGTTTGTTGATGGTCTCCACTACCCTTTCCGTATTCTTATGACTAGAGAGAGAGAGTGTTGGGTGCTACTTTTGATGAGGTGGTGGATATAGCTTGGGATATTGAGTCAGTTCACCGCCTGGATTGTGAGGAGAGGGAGGCCAAGAGGCCTCGAGGTTTTGGTAGTCATAGTGGCACTCCTTCGAGGGGCCAATTTCAGCAGGGGCGGGGACGTTCTTTCAGGACCGCACAGTCAGCTAGACCCCAGTATCGTGGTGGATCTTCTGGTCGTGGTTATCAGGGCTCTCAGCAGAGTCAGCCATTTGTCAGCGCTCTTCCAGCACAGAGTTCGTCTCATGCTCCATCTGTTCAGGGTTCTTCCAGGCCGAGTGCATCAGCTGGCCACTCTAGCGCGAGGTGTTCCCTTCGGTCCCAGTTCCCAGCACCCGGGAGTTCCTACGAGTGTGGCGAGTCCGGGCATATGCGGAGGGAGTGTCCTCGTTGTGCGGCCAGTTCATCGCAGCAGAGGGGTCAGCCCTCATCTTCTGGCCCAGTATCTTCAGCACCCACCCCGCCATCTAGGGGTGAGGGGCAGGCAGTCAGGGGTCACCCCAGAGAGGGAGGCCGATCAGGCGGTGGTCAGGCCCGCTTCTATGCTCTTCAGGGCAGATCAGATGTTATTGCTTCGGATGCTGTTATCACAGGTATTATTTCAGTCTGCCACATGGATGCATCAGTTTTGTTTGATCCCGGTTCCACCTATTTCTATGTGTCTTCTTATTTTTCTCATCATTTGGGTACGACTCGGGGGTGTCTTACTTTACCTGTTTATGTATCTACCCCGGTGGGTGAGACTATTATTGTAGACTATGTATATCAGTCGTGTTTAGTGACTATTGGGGGTCTGGAGACCCGAGTTGATCTATTGCTATTGAGCATTGTGGATTTTGATGTTATTCTGGGCATGGATTGGTTATCTCCGTGTCATGGTGTCCTGGACTGTCATGCCAAGACAGTCACATTGGCTTTACCGGGTATTCCGAGGATCGAGTGATGTGGTATGACTGACTCTGTGCTAGTAGGGTGATTTCTTTCCTGAAGGCCCAGCATATGGTTGGGAAAGGTTGTCTATCATATTTGGCTTTTGTGAGGGATGTGGGAGCTGAGACTCCCAGTCTCGATTATGTTCCTGTTGTAAGAGAGTTCCCTGATGTGTTCCTTGCAGATCTTCCAGGCATGCCGCCGGACAGGGATATTGACTTTGATATTGACCTGGTGCCGGGAACTCAGCCCATTTCTATTCCTCCCTATCGTATGGCACCAGCAGAGTTGAAAGAGTTGAAGGAGCAGCTTCAGGAACTCCTAGATAAGGGGTTCATTCATCCGAGTGTGTCACCGTGGGGTGCACCGGTCCTATTTGTGAAGAAGAAAGATGGCACAATGAGAATGTGCATTGACTACAGGCAATTGAACAAAGTAACGGTGAAGAACAAGTATCCCCTGCCTCGTATTGATGATTTATTTGACCAACTTCAAGGGGCAAGGGTATTCTCTAAGATTGATCTCTGTTCAGGCTATCACCAGTTGAAGATCAAGGGTTCAGATATTATGAAGACTGCTTTCAGGACTAGGTATGGACACTATGAGTTTCTTGTTATGTCCTGTGGGCTAACCAATTCCCCAGCCGCATTCATGCACTTGATGAACAACATATTTCAGCCGTATCTGGATTCATTTGTTATCGTTTTTATTGATGAAATCCTGGTGTACTCGCATATCCAGGAGGAGCACGCTCAGCATTTGCGAGTGGTATTACAGAGATTGAGGGAGGAGAAGCTTTATGCAAAGTTCTCAAAGTATGAGTTTTGGCTTGGATCAGTGGCTTTCTTGGGACACGTGGTGTCCAACGAGGGTATTCAGGTTGACCCGAAGAAGATAGAGGCAGTGCAGAGTTGGCCTAGACCGACCTCAGCCATAGAGATTCGGAGTTTCCTTGGTTTGGTGGGTTATTATCGCCGTTTCGTCTAGGAATTTTCATCTATTGCTTTTCCCTTGACCAAGTTGACGCAGAAGGGTGCACCATTTGTATGGTCGGATGAGTGCGAGGAGAGTTTTCAGAAGCTCAAGACAGCTTTGACCACGGCTCCAGTGTTGGTATTGCCATCAGTTTCAGGTTCTTACACTGTGTATTGTGATGCTTTGAGAGTTGGAATCAGATATGTGTTGATGCAGGAGGGTAGAGTTATTGCATATGCTTCTCGTCAGCTGAAACCCCACGAGAAGAACTACCCTGTACATGATTTGGAGTTGGCTGCTATAGTTCATGCTTTGAAGATTTGGAGGCACTATTTGTATGGGGTATCCTGTGAGGTATTCACCGATAATCGCAGTCTTCAGCATCTATTCAAGCAAAAAGATCTTAATTTGAGGCAGCGGAGGTGGCTAGAGTTACTCAAGGACTATGATATTACTATTTTGTATCACCCGGGGAAGGCCAATATGGTAGCCGATGCTTTGATCCGGAAGGCGGTTAGTATGGGTAGCTTGGCATACATTCCGGTTGGAGAGCGGCCATTTGCAGTTGATGTTCAGGCTTTGGCCAATCGGATGGTGAGATTAGATATTATAGAGCCTAGTCGAGTGTTGGCTTGCATTGTTTCTCGATCTTCCTTGTATGACCGCATCAGAGAGCGCCAATATGATGATCCACATTTGCTTGTCCTTAAGGATAGAGTTCAGCATGATGATGCCAGGGATGTGACTATTGATAGTGATGGCGTGTTGAGGATGCAGGGCCGGATTTGCGTGCCCAATGTGGATGGGCTCTGAGATTTGATATTGGAGGAGGCCCATAGCTCGCGGTATACTATCCATCCAGGTGCCGCAAAGATGTATGAGGATTTGAAACAACACTACTGGTGGAGGAGAATGAAGAAGGACATTGTGAGTCATGTAGCTCTTTGTCTCAACTGTCAACAGGTGAAATATGAGCATCAGAGGACCGGTGGTGTACTTCAGCGCATGGATATTCCCGAGTGGAAGTGGGAGAGGATTACTATGGATTTTGTGAGTGGTCTCCCTCGGACATGGAGGAGGTTTGATTCGATTTGGGTGATTGTGGACCGGCTGACCAAGTCCACGCACATCATTTCGGTGTGTACTACTTATTCTTCGGAGCGGTTGCCAGAGATTTTCATCCGGGAGATTGTTCGGTTGCATGGAGTCCCAGTTTCTATTATCTCAGATAGGGGTACTCAGTTTACTTCCCAGTTTTGGAGGACTTTTCAGCGAGAGTTGGGTACCCAAGTAGAGTTGAGCACAACATTTCATCCTCAGACGGACGGGCAGTCCAAGCGTACTATCCAGATATTGGAGGACATGTTGCGTGCCTATCTTATTGATTTTGGAGGTTCTTGGGCCGAGTTCCTACCCCTTGCAGAGTTTGCCTACAACAACAACTATCAGTCCAGCATTCAGATGGCACCATATGAGGCCTTATATGGGAGACGTTGTAGATCTCCGGTTGGTTGGTTTGAGCCCAGCGAGGCTAGGCTATTGGGGACAGAGTTGGTCCAGGATGCCTTAGATAAGGTGAAAGTGATATAGGAGAGACTTCGTACAGCTCAGTCGCGTCAGAAAAGTTATGCGGACAGGAAGGTTCGAGATGTATCTTATATGGTGTGTGAGAAGGTCTTGTTGAAGGTTTCACCTATGAAGGGCGTTATGAGGTTTGGAAAGAAAGGAAAGTTGAGTCCGCGGTTCATTGGTCCTTTTGAGATACTCAGGAGGATTGGGGAGGTGGCCTATATGCTTGCTTTGCCACCCAGCTTATCAGGGGTTCATCCGGTATTTCATGTTTCTATGCTCCGGAA
Organism: Nicotiana glauca; assembly: GCA_026770625.1. NCBI lineage: Eukaryota > Viridiplantae > Streptophyta > Magnoliopsida > Solanales > Solanaceae > Nicotiana > Nicotiana glauca. The sequence continues at coordinate 26,435 of MU674313.1, read as the reverse complement.
GTATGTTGGGGACCCGTCTCATGTGTTAGATTTCAGCACGGTTTAGTTGGATGATGATTTGACCTATGATGTGGAGCCAGCGGCTATTTTGGGTCGTCAGGTTCGGAGATTGAGATCAAAGGATATAGCTTTGGTGAAGGTGCAGTGGAGAGGTCGGCTCATGGAGGAGGCTACTTGGGAGACTGAGCGGGAGATGCGGAGCAGATATCCTCACTTGTTTGAGGCTCCAGGTATGTTTCTTGACCCACTCGAGGACGAGCGTTTGTTTTAGTTGGGGAGGATGTGACGACCCGGCCCGTCGTCATGTGAGTTACCGCCCCGTTTCCCCCATGTTATGTTTCTTTATACTTCATTATCAGTATTTGAGGTGATCGAGTCGAATTGGATTGGTTTTAGATGGAAATGAGACACTTAGTCTCGTTAAGGAAGGCTTGGTTTGGAAAAGTCAACCAGATGTTAACTTATGAGTTAGAGGGCTCGGATGTGAATTCCGGTGATTCGGTTAGCTTCGGGAGGTGAATTGTGACTTAGGAGTGTGATCGGAAGTGATTTTGGAGGTCCGGAGTAGAATTAGGCTTGAATTGGCGAAGTTAGAATTTTGGCGAGTTCCGGTTGTTAGGTGAGATCTTGACCCGGGGGTCGGAATGGAATTCCGAGAGTTGCAGTAGATCCATCCGGTGATTTTGGATACGTGTGTAAAGTTTCAGTTCATTCGGAGGTGTTTTAGTCGGGTTTTTTTATCGAATGTGCAATTCGGAAGTTTTTAAGAAACTTAGGCTTGAATTCGATGTGATTTAATGATTTTAGCGTTGTTTGATGTGTTTTGAGGGTTGGAACAAGTTTGAATGAGGTTTTAGGGTGTGTTGGTGATTTTGGTTGAGGTCCCGGGGGCCTCGGGGTGAATTTGGGTGGTTAAACGAGAGTTTTGAAGTGTGTTGCAGGTTCAGTTTTGCTGTCATCTAGTATTTTAGCTTCTGCGGAAATGGACCTTAGAAGCGGGTGAAGGAGCGCAGAAGCAGTTCGTGGCCTGGTGAGGAGATTCCACAAAAGCGGAATATGGTTCGAAAAACCGAGTCCGCAGGAGCAGACTGCCAACCGCAGAAGCGGTACTGGGTGATCCGCAGAAGCAGATTTTGGGACGCAAAAGCGGAAATTGTAAACTTTAATGAAAACCGCATAAGCGGATTTTTGGCCGCAGAAGCGGTCCCGCATAAGCGAAAGCGGGACCGCAGAAGCGAAAGTCGCTGTTAGCAGAAAGGTTTTATATCATTATTTCATCCGTAAGTCTATTCACTTTTCCTCCATTGTTAACCGCCTTAAGAGCTTTGTGGTAGATATTGAAGAGGATTTTGACGGGAATTGATTGGAGGTAAGTCTCGTGACCTAGAAACGTCATTTTATTGAAGAATCAACCTTTAATTCTTGGAATTTTGGGTAAAAATTGGAAGAACTAGGGCTTGGGTTTTGAAATGAAAATTTGGGATTTGAGGGGGCATTTGAACTCCGATTTTGGTAAATTTGACATGTACAGACTCGTGGCGAGACGAGGAATCCGGTGTTGCGAATTTCGTAATTTTTCAAGAAGTGGGCCCAGGGCTCAGATTTTGCCAACTTCGTGATTTTTGATAATTTTCGAGCCTTTTTGATAGGGTTATGTCCCCTTAGCCTATTGTGATGTATTCCTTGTGGTTTTGACCAGATTCTACGTCCGAGGAGGTCGATTTGCGAGGGAAGCGCAAGGCGAGCTAGGATTTCGACCGCCTTGAAGTGAGTAATGGTTATAAATGATGTTCTGAGGGTTTGAAACCCCTGATTTTCACTACGTGGTGCTATGTTAAGATGAGACACGCGCTGCATGATGGGCGTGAGGTTTGTTACTGCTGGGGATTTGGACTCGGTCCATCCCGATTGATGACTCTACTGTATTTTTGATTGAGACTAAATTAATATCAGCATATTTTGGGCTAGTTGCCATGTTTGGGGCCTTGTGCCGATCTGTAGAACCCTTAGGGGGTATGTTGTGCTAGTTGACCTCACTTTACTTGTCGAAATCATACTCTCTGTCATGTTCTTGAATGATAAACATAATATGAACCGGCTTTAGAAAGTGGCAATCCAAGTGAGAAATACCTGGGGTTGGAAACCCTGTCTTAGCCGAGCGAGCCCCAGTGGCCAAGTCTGTATTGACTGAGAGGGGCCAAGGACCCCATAGTGAGGGTATTTGATATATACTGGATCGGACTGCATACCGCAGCAGTATATACTTATACATGTATGGATCGAACTGCATGCCGCAATAGTATATTATACGGATCGGACTGCACGCCGCAGTGATATATGATATCTATATATATATATTATATGGATCGGAATGCACACCCCCAGTGAGCGCAATCAACTACTATTATTGGATCGGGCTGCACGGCGCAGCAGTACATACTATTAATGGATCGGGCTGCACGCCGCAGCAGTACATACTATTACTGGATCGGGCTGCACGCTGCAGCAGTATACGATACGGATCGGGCTGCATGCCGCAGCAGTGTAAGTAAATTGTCGGACCTTGATGCTAACAGAACCATCAGATTTCTATTCCGAGGCCATCTTCACATTGTTCTAACTACGGACCATTTTCCAACACTTAAGCTCTCATTTAGGGACTAAGTGTCCCAAAACTCTTCAAAAGTCAACACCGAACGTCCCGACAAACCAAAATAGCAGAATTGAACTTAGGGGAAACAGTTAATAGGGGATCGTGGCATAAATTTCAAAAATGACCGGCCGGGTTGTTACATCCTCTCACACTTAAATATTCGTTCGTCCTCGAACGAGCAAAAAGAACATACCTGAAGTAGTGAAAAGATGAGGGTATCGGCTGCGGATATCTCGCTCGGTCTCTTAAGTCGCCTCCTCGGCCGACTGAACCCGCCACTAAAGCTTTACGGAAGCAATGTTCTTTGATCTCAACTTTCTGACATGTCTGTCCAATATAGCCACTGGCTCCTCAACATAAGATAAATCCTTGTCCTACTGGACTGAGCTGAAATCCATCACGTACGACGGGTCCCCGTGATATCTCCGGAGTATCGAAACATGAAATGCCGGATGAACTCCTGCCAAGCTGGGAGGTAAAGCAAGTTCATAAGCAACTTCCCCAACATGCTTCAATACCTCAAAAAGGCCAATAAACCTCAGACTCAATTTCCATTTCTTCCCAAATCTCATAACGCCCTTCATAAGCGAAACTCGAAGCGGAACCCGCTCTCCGACCATCTATGAAATATCACGAACCTTCCTGTCCGCGTAACCCTTCTGTCTAGACGAGGCTATACAGAGTCTATCCTGACTTACTTTAAACTTTTCCAACGCATCCTGAACCAAGTCTGTGCCCAACAGTCTAGCCTCTCCCGGTTCAAACCAACCCACCGGAGATCTGCACCTTCTACCATATAGAGCCTCATACGGCACCATTTGAATGTTGGACTGATAACTGTTGTTGTAAGCAAACTCAGCCAATGGCAAGAACTGATCCCAAAATCCTCCAAACTCAATCACACACGCACGAAGCATATCTTCAAGAATTTGAATAGTGCATTCGGACTGTCCGTCCGTCTGGGGGTGAAATGCTGTGCTCATCGTCACCCGAGTACCCAATTCCTGCTGGACAACTCTCCAGAACCGCGATGTGAACTGAGTACCCCTGTCTGAAATAATAGAGACTAGAATACCATGCAGACGAACAATCTCCCGGATATAAATCTCCGCCAACCGCTCCGAAGAATAAGTAGTACACACAGGGATGAAGTGCGCTGACTTGGTCAGCCGATCTACAACAACCCAAATGGCATTAAATTTCTTCACAGTCTGAGGGAGATAAACTACAAAATCCATGGTGATATGCTCCCATTTCCACTCCGGAATCTCTATTTGTTGAAGCGACCCACCTGGCCTCTGGTGTTCATACTTCACCTGCTCACAGTTGAGGCATCTGGCTACATATTCGACTATATCCTTCTTCATCTGCCTCCACCAGTAGTGCTGCCTTAAATCCTGATACATCTTCGCGGCACCAGGATGGATGGAATACCGCGAACTATGGGCCTCTATTAGAATTAACTCTCGAAGCTCATCAACATTAGGCACACAAATTCGACCCTACATTCTCAATACCCCATCATCTCCAATGGTCACATCTCTGGCATCGCCATCCTGAACCATGTCCTTAAGGACAAGTAAATGAGGATCATCATACTGCCGCTCCCTGATACGGTCGAATAAAGAAGACCAAGAAACAACACAAGCTAGTACCCGACTAGGCTCTGAAAGATCTAATCTCATGAACTGACTGGCTAAGGCCTGAACATCTATCGCCATAGGCCTCTCTAAAGCTGGTAAATATGCTAAACTTCCCAAATTCTCTGCCCGACGACTCAAGGCATCAGCTACTACATTGGCCTTGACTGGGTGATACAAAATAGTAATATTATAATCTTTTAGCAACTCTAACCACCTTCTATGATGCAAATTTAGATCCTTCTGCTTGAACAGGTGCTGCAAACTATGATGGTCAGTATAAATCTCACAAGGCACACCGTACAATTAATGACGCCAGATCTTCAAGGCGTGAATAATAGCAGCTAGCTCAAGGTCGTGGACATGGTAATTCTTCTCATGTACCTTCAACTGATGGTAACCTGAGCGCAAGTCAATCTTAGAAAATACTTGTGCGCCCTGAAGCTAGTCAAACAGATCATCAATAAGAGGCAAGGATAACGATTCTTCACTGTAGCCTTATTCTACTGGCGGTAATCAATACACATACGCATAGAACAATCATTTTTTCTTCACAAAAAAGATAGGAGCACCCCAAGGTTCACTAGGTCGAATAAAACCCTTATCAAGCAATTTCTGTAACTGATCCTTCAACTTAGCTGAAGGTTTCACCTCATCCTTAGTGCATAACCTTAGGAAAGGACCCAAACTTCAATATCTAACTTTCGTCATAGGATCCGAATTCCACATCATCACACTGCATTAGTGTTATTTCAACACATTTCAACTTTTAATAGCGCTTGAATACTTCAATTTTTTTCCAGGATGTTACATTCTCCCACACTTAGGGTTATTCGTCCTCAAATACACAACGTAACTTATCTCTTTCCTCGCACATCTTAATGTCTCAAATTTTTCTAACTCCTAAATTTTTCAGAAATTTCGGCAGAGTCTCCCCTGTAATTAGGCCTATCCACCTGCCAGAGTAATACCACAACAACTCCTAACAATACATCCACAACCCAATGAAACACCACAATGTATATATCACTAATATTAATCTCTGCATTACAAGCATCACATTATCAGAATGATATCTGGACATGAAACACAACATCTGTATGCCCATAACCTCGTCTCTAGCCATAATAGTTGTTCATAAATCACAACATTGCTAATTAACCTTATGTTAACAAACAACTCATTTCAGACCTCCGCTTTACTCACAACGAGGCATGGAGATCTCATAATTACTTACCCGAATTGACGAGTCACATTTATCGCCAATTAGGCGCTCATCTCATAGGCTAAATCTCAACATTTACAACACAAAAAGGGTTGAATATGAATAGAAAATATACAAGAATTGTCAAATAAGCCTAACATGCATGACTCCCATTTAAAATATAGTACAATTTTTTTTTAATTTCATAAAAGGAGAATTTTAAACACATAAACCTTTTACTACCAGGACCTTGTCCTTATATAACATCCACCGTAGCTCGTAGCTCGATTTAAAATATTTCACATTATATAAATATTTGAGGATATCACCCTCAACTGTGAATCACAAGTATTTGCACATTGTGCCAACTGAAAATTTTCATTTCCTTTCTTTCTCTTTTCAATAATTTCCGTCAAAGAGAATCACAACATATAATGAACCCTCATACCGATAGGGCATATAATTGACAATTGAAATTAATTATCCTGAAATCACATCAAAACCCACTTTAGTAAGTAATAGAAAGTCACTTTTAGCCTCATAGATATTCTTAGTGACCAACACATAATGATAGGGACAACTATCTCCATATAATAGGCCAACGTGAGTATTCTCATAAGTAGATTTCAGGATTACAAAGCTCACTCATGAGTGGAGCATATTAAGAGGACTCGCCTCAATTTTCAAAATCAAATCAAATTAAGGAAAAAAATATCCTTTTTATAACAATCAGAATTGTACTTGTAATGACACCATATGGTGTAGTGGCCTCAGCCACACTATAGCAGTTATATCAATGGGTCGGGCATCCACCTCTTAGGCGCCATCTACCCGTTCGTTCTCCATCTCTAACTTGTAGCGTATGTAGATTAGTAACTATAATGGAGTGTGTTGACTGTGTGTTCTGATGAAATAGATTTCTCCCAAGTCTGGGATAATTTCTCATGATGTTTCTAGTATCACCACATTCATAACAACCCATCTGCAGTTTGGCTGCTCATACCGAGTCTATGCCGGATAACTAGAATAACCATTTAAGGAATCCCATGCTAGTGGTGCATTAAAAGATAATTTCCCCATGAGAGTGCCCTGATTAACTGGACCACTACGAGTATTCTAAAATTGTTTTCATTTCCCTGCTGATACTAAAATGTAGAATTTATTATGGACATAGGAACATCGAAAGTCCCAACATCATCCCACACAAATCTCAGCTCTTACTCATATACAAGTTTTAGAGAACGTTTGAATACCACATAAATACATCTCTTGCCAAATCTGATATGACACATGACCCACAATTTGATCGTTGATAGTGGACTCCCTTCACTTGGTGCAAGGCCATAAGATACATCCTGATACTCCACAATACTAACCTTTATCGCTCGTATGTCACCATCATAAGACACCTCAAGCCATTTGTTTGGCACATGTCCTTCTTAGGACAGTTAAACTTACTTCCTCCAGCATCTCGATTGCTAGTTGCACCCTTCGCTAAATAAACATCTCATACGAACCACATAGTCTCTATTACCAGCAACTGTCTTCAGATCTATATCTACCTCGTGACTCTACCATTATTGTGATGATTAGGCAATTAAGTAAACCTTCTTAAGACCGTACTTATCAACCAGATGTTAGAACCTATTGCACTCCCATGTGCACAATTGAATGATCTCTCAATCCTTCTGCATTATCGATATGGATGACACGCGGTAATAATGATTGAGCAAATTCTTGGCTCCCTTATAATCCTTTTGTAGCATCACGAACCATCGGCGCAAAATTGATACCGAGTGCGCAATTTCAATACACGAGTGGATGCAAAAAGAACATATGATATAGGCTCCAAACTGAATAAATGACGCACGATAAGAAATGAAATGAAGTGGAATTTTCCTAACGGTTACATAGCCTCTCGTAGACAAGTACAGACGTCTTCGTACCGATCAGCGAGACTCTAATAAACCGGCCTGTGTTTCGTGACTCCTATGAACCTAGAGCTCTGATACCAACTTGTCACGACCCCAGTTCGCCCTCCGTGAACATGTCGTGATGGCACCTAGTACCTATGACTAGGTAAGCCTAAAAATGCGGAATTTACACTAGCTTGCGGAAAATAAACTAACTTGCGGAAAATAAACTAACTTGCGGAAGCAAATAACTGAAAATCTTACTGTCAAGAGAAAACTGTGTATAAATGCCACTTGGCATAATACAACCCATATCATGAAATCTAAAACAAACTCCCAAAACCCGAAAACTCACAGGAAACGCAGGCTAATAAAATGTAATACACTGCTCTAACTCCAGAATGTCTGCACAACCGAAAGAAAAGAAAGTCATACACTAAAGCTGGAATAAGATAGAGACTTCTGGTCTGCGGGCGTGGCGGATATACCTCAAAGTCTCTGCTAGATCTCTCCGCCGCGAGAATAGCACGTCTCGGTGGAGGTACCTGGAGCTGCACATGAAAAACATTCATAGAAGGGGCATGAGTACACCACAGCGATACTCAGTAAGTGCCAAGCCTAACCTCAGTTGGGTAGTAACGAAGAAGGTCAGGGCCCTACTGAGATAAAATATAATAATAATACTGACAACTGTATGAAATAAGAAGAAATAATGATATACAACTATGCAAATAAATCGGATTACACAAACAATAATTAACACGCAGAAAATAAGATAACATAGAGTAAATAGCTTAATATCAGTACCAATAATGAGGATCTCCCAGGATACCGTCCTGTAGCCTATTTTATTAATTTGTTCGAGGAGCTCCCGGGATACCGTCTCGTAGTCCACCATATGAATATATCTGAAGGATCTCCCGGTAATCTAACCCGTAGTCCCAAAGTAAATGTGCAGGGGGATCTCCCGGGAATCTAACCCATAGTTCCAAAGTAAATGCGCAGGGGGGATCTCCCGGGGATCTAACCCATAGTCCCAAAGTAAATGTGCAGGGGGATCTCCCGGGAATCTAACCCATAGTTCCAAAGTAAATGCGCAGGGGGGATCTCCCGGGGATCTAACCCATAGTCCCAAAGTAAATGTGCAGGGGGATCTCCCGGGAATCTAACCCATAGTTCCAAAGTAAATGCGCAGGGGGGATCTCCCGGGGATCTAACCCATAGTCCCAAAGTAAATGTGCAGGGGGATCTCCCGGGAATCTAACCCATAGTTCCAAAGTAAATGCGCAGGGGGGATCTCCCGGGGATCTAACCCATAGTCCCAAAGTAAATGTGCAGGGGGATCTCCCGGGAATCTAACCCATAGTTCCAAAGTAAATGCGCAGGGGGGATCTCCCGGGGATCTAACCCATAGTCCCAAAGTAAATGTGCAGGGGGATCTCCCGGGAATCTAACCCATAGTTCCAAAGTAAATGCGCAGGGGGGATCTCCCGGGGATCTAACCCATAGTCCCAAAGTAAATGTGCAGGGGGATCTCCCGGGAATCTAACCCATAGTTCCAAAGTAAATGCGCAGGGGGGATCTCCCGGGGATCTAACCCATAGTCCCAAAGTAAATGTGCAGGGGGATCTCCCGGGAATCTAACCCATAGTTCCAAAGTAAATGCGCAGGGGGGATCTCCCGGGGATCTAACCCATAGTCCCAAAGTAAATGTGCAGGGGGATCTCCCGGGAATCTAACCCATAGTTCCAAAGTAAATGCGCAGGGGGGATCTCCCGGGGATCTAACCCATAGTCCCAAAGTAAATGTGCAGGGGGATCTCCCGGGAATCTAACCCATAGTTCCAAAGTAAATGCGCAGGGGGGATCTCCCGGGGATCTAACCCATAGTCCCAAAGTAAATGTGCAGGGGGATCTCCCGGGAATCTAACCCATAGTTCCAAAGTAAATGCGCAGGGGGGATCTCCCGGGGATCTAACCCATAGTCCCAAAGTAAATGTGCAGGGGGATCTCCCGGGAATCTAACCCATAGTTCCAAAGTAAATGCGCAGGGGGGATCTCCCGGGGATCTAACCCATAGTCCCAAAGTAAATGTGCAGGGGGATCTCCCGGGAATCTAACCCATAGTTCCAAAGTAAATGCGCAGGGGGGATCTCCCGGGGATCTAACCCATAGTCCCAAAGTAAATGTGCAGGGGGATCTCCCGGGAATCTAACCCATAGTTCCAAAGTAAATGCGCAGGGGGGATCTCCCGGGGATCTAACCCATAGTCCCAAAGTAAATGTGCAGGGGGATCTCCCGGGAATCTAACCCATAGTTCCAAAGTAAATGCGCAGGGGGGATCTCCCGGGGATCTAACCCATAGTCCCAAAGTAAATGTGCAGGGGGATCTCCCGGGAATCTAACCCATAGTTCCAAAGTAAATGCGCAGGGGGGATCTCCCGGGGATCTAACCCATAGTCCCAAAGTAAATGTGCAGGGGGATCTCCCGGGAATCTAACCCATAGTTCCAAAGTAAATGCGCAGGGGGGATCTCCCGGGGATCTAACCCATAGTCCCAAAGTAAATGTGCAGGGGGATCTCCCGGGAATCTAACCCATAGTTCCAAAGTAAATGCGCAGGGGGGATCTCCCGGGGATCTAACCCATAGTCCCAAAGTAAATGTGCAGGGGGATCTCCCGGGAATCTAACCCATAGTTCCAAAGTAAATGCGCAGGGGGGATCTCCCGGGGATCTAACCCATAGTCCCAAAGTAAATGTGCAGGGGGATCTCCCGGGAATCTAACCCATAGTTCCAAAGTAAATGCGCAGGGGGGATCTCCCGGGGATCTAACCCATAGTCCCAAAGTAAATGTGCAGGGGGATCTCCCGGGAATCTAACCCATAGTTCCAAAGTAAATGCGCAGGGGGGATCTCCCGGGGATCTAACCCATAGTCCCAAAGTAAATGTGCAGGGGGATCTCCCGGGAATCTAACCCATAGTTCCAAAGTAAATGCGCAGGGGGGATCTCCCGGGGATCTAACCCATAGTCCCAAAGTAAATGTGCAGGGGGATCTCCCGGGAATCTAACCCATAGTTCCAAAGTAAATGCGCAGGGGGGATCTCCCGGGGATCTAACCCATAGTCCCAAAGTAAATGTGCAGGGGGATCTCCCGGGAATCTAACCCATAGTTCCAAAGTAAATGCGCAGGGGGGATCTCCCGGGGATCTAACCCATAGTCCCAAAGTAAATGTGCAGGGGGATCTCCCGGGAATCTAACCCATAGTTCCAAAGTAAATGCGCAGGGGGGATCTCCCGGGGATCTAACCCATAGTCCCAAAGTAAATGTGCAGGGGGATCTCCCGGGAATCTAACCCATAGTTCCAAAGTAAATGCGCAGGGGGGATCTCCCGGGGATCTAACCCATAGTCCCAAAGTAAATGTGCAGGGGGATCTCCCGGGAATCTAACTCGTCATCCCAAAGTAAACAAACAGGGGGGGGGGGGAGCTCCCAAGAATCAAACCTGCAGTCCCAATGTTAATTCACAACCAAAATCAGAGAATATTCAAAAATTGAAGTACAACCATACAAAGCAACAAATAATTCTGGTCCAACATGCTCCACGTAATTACAATTAAGGCAAATTAAGCAAATAGGCAATTTGTATCAATTAAACATGCTTTTCTATACTAGCACAATCTATAATAGCAAGTGGAATAAAGCAATTACCAAAGAAATTCAGTTCAAGTATTATAAGTAAAAGTTTGGGTTTTTAACAATTAGCTCAAGTACGCGCTCGTCACCTGACGTACAAGGCATTCAATTACCAATTATCACATCCTAAGGGACAAAGTCCCCCACACAAGGTTAGATAAGCCACTTACCTCGAACAAGTGCAAGTCAACCTGAAACCACGCTCTTGCCATGAGTATCTGACTCCAAATGGCTCAAATTTATTCAATTAAGTTGCATATTGTAAATAATAATTCAAGTAATTTATTCTACAATTAGATTCTAAGCTAATACGCGAGATTGTGTAAAATTCCCCTCGGGACCACGTCTCAAAATCGGATAAATTTTATATTTTCAGAACCCTTCGTACTCTCACGAGTCTACCCATATAAAAATCTCTCAAATCGGAGGTCAAATACCTACTCAAAACTCAAGTCCCATTTTCAGAACTTAAGATCTCTGTCCAGGCCATTTTTTTCGCTTCTGTGGAAAATTTTGCACTTCCGCGGAAAATTTTGCTTCCGCGGATATTTTACGCTTCTGCGGTACCGCTTCTGCGGCACAATTTCCGCTTTTGCGGTCCCGCTTCCGCGGTTAATTTCCGCTTCTGTGGTTATGATAACAACCAACACTTTCTTGACACGGAAACGAGCATAACTCCCTCATACGATGTTCAAATTTGACGATTCTTTTTGCTATGGCTCTGAAATTACGATATGGATATAATGGTTCAATAAAAACTTAATTTGAAGTTCATTTACTTAATATGGTACCCCTTTGTGTCCAAAGATACAACGTTGAAACATCAAATAAGAGCACAATACAACCCAAAACACTCCCGAGGCCCTCGGGACCTCAACCAAAAGCACCAACTCATCTTAAAACATTATTCAAACTTGTTCCAATCCTCAAAACAACTCAAACAACACCAAAACCTTCAAATTACATCAAATTCAAGCCTAAGTTTTTCTAAAACTTCCAAAACACGCATTCGATCAAAAACCCAACCAAAACACGTCCGAATGACCTAAAATTTTGCACACATATCCCAAATCAGCTAACGAAGGTACAACAACTTTCGAAATTTCATTCCGACCCTCGAATCAAAATCTCACCTATCTACCGGAAATTGCCAAAATACTAACTTCGCTAATTCAAGCTTAAATTAGCTATGGACTTCTAAAATACATTCTGAACATGCTCCCAACCCCGAAATCACCTAATGGAGCTAACAGAACCATCAGATTTCTATTTCGAGGCCGTCTTCACATTTTTCCAACTACGGACCATTTTCCAACACTTAAGCTCTCATTTAGGGACCAAAACTCTCCAAAACTCTCCAAAACTCTCCAAAACTCAACACCGAACGTCCCGACAAACCAAAATAGCAGAATTGAACTTAGGGGAAACAATTAATAGGGGATCGGGGCATAAATTTCAAAAACAACGGGCCGGGTCATTACACATACCCACAAAAGTTCAATTCATATCCTAAAATTTCAATTTATAAACTAAAATTCCAATACAAAAACTAAAAGTCCAATTCATATCCTAAATGTTCAATTCATATCCTAAAGGTTCAACTCATATCCACAAAAGATCAATTCATATCCTAAAATTTTAATTTATAAACTAAAAGTCCAATTCATTTCCTAAATGTTCAACTCATATCCACAAAAGTTAAATTCATATCCTTAAATTTTAATTTATAAACTAAAATTCTAATACATAAACTAAAAGCCAATGCATATCCTAAAGGCTCAATTCATATCCTAAAAGTTCAATTTATATCCTAAAGGTTCAACTCATATCCACAAAATTTCAATTCATATCCTAAAACTTTAATTTATAAACTAAAATTCCAATACATAATTCAAAAATTTCAATTTATATCCTAAAGGTTCAATTCATATCCTAAAGGTTCAACTCATACCCACAAAAGTTCAATTCATATCCTAAAATTTCAATTTATAAACTAAAATTTCAATATATAAACTAAAAGTCCAATTCATATCCTAAATGTTCAATTCATATCCTAAAGGTTCAACTCATATCCATAAAATATAAATTCATATCCTAAAATTTTAATTTATAAACTAAAATCCCAATACCTAAACTAAAAGTCCAATTCATATCCTAAAGGTTCAATTCATATCCTAAATGTTCAAATCATATCCATAAAAGTTCAATTCATATCCTAAAATTGTAATTTATAAACTAAAATTCCAATACATAAACTAAAAGCCCAATGCATATCCTAAAGGCTTAATTCATATCCTAAAAGTACAATTTATACACAAAAAATTCAATTTATATCCTAAAGGTTCCACTCATATCCACAAAAGTTAAATTCATATCCTAAAACTTCAATTTATAAACAAAAATTCCAATACATAATCCAAATATTTTAATTCATACCCTAGAGGTTCAACTCATACCCACAAAAGTTCAATTCATATCCTAAAATTTTAATTTATAAACTAAAATTCCAATACATAAACTAAAAGTCTAATTCATACCCTAAAGTTTCAATTCATATCCTAAAGGTTCAACTTAATCCACAAAAGTTCAATTCATATCCTAAAATTTTAATTTATAAACTAAAATTCTAATACATAAACTAAAAGTCCAATTCATATTCTAAAGGCTCAATTCATACCCTACAAGTTCAATTCATACACAAAAATTTCAATTCATATCCACAAAAGTTCAATTCATATCCTAAAATTTCAATTTATAAACTAAAATTCCAATACATAAACTAAACCCTAGATTCTAACTAAACACAAGACACTACAAAGTATAATTTAAATCTAACCAAACTAAATTCAACACTAATTAAACTAATTAGTTAATAA
>MU674312.1:0-15096 GCA_026770625.1 Nicotiana glauca | reverse complement strand
ATATATATATATATATATATACTAAAGATACATGGGAATTGGTTGCTTTAATTTTCCTCTTTTATCTTCCCTTTCTGCTTCTTTTCTTTTGCAGAATAGTCTCATCCATCATACTAAACACTTTCTTAACAAAGAATTTGAAAGCACTGATGCTGATATAGCTTTTCTGGTCATTATTAATAAGTCTATGAATTTCTATCGGTATAAAAAAATCTCTTTAAGCCGAAAAAATAGGCCACTTGTTTCTTTGGGATTTGTCGATTTAGCAGCCACACATATAACTTGATATGATTCGATCTTGTGAAACATCTTTTGTGTCACATCGTTATAGAAAAATCTTATTTTAGGAAAGTATCTAATTTCTCATATTAGAATCATTTTGAGATACAACTTTTTCCATGGGNCCCCCCCCCCCCCCCCCAGAAAAAAAAAAACCCCAAACACATGTAATACCAAGCAACCTGTCTATTTAGAGGTCGTTTTTAATTTCTGTTTAGTACCTTTTTCACAATCAACCTTCTATTTGTATATAACTATACACCAAATGTACCCTCTGCGGCAAAGCTAAATTTGCAAGTTTATTAGAAAGATCTAAGAGATGATTACATAGGTTGTTACTATATATCATAGGCCCAAAGGATTCACTATGATACACTCATGGTCAGAATAATTTGTCTTTACCAATTTTTCAGAACTCAACAAGTCAGAATAATAAATGGTAGTGAGATTTACAAGACAAGTTGAGGAGATAGTATAGAAATATTTTTAATGATAATCGAGATACCTATCAACTAATTCGTATACCATCAATGTTTGAAAATTTTGGTGTTGCTAGGGATAGGGAGGGGGAGGAACACTTAGCGAAAAGACAAAGTCAACATCTAAATTTCTTATAAAGTGATGTAACAATTTTGTTGTCTGTTTGTTAGCATTAAATTAATGTTGTTGTCTAGGAGGAACAACGGGGTAGACTAGCCTCAAATGTCAGCCAGTAACAGTGTATCACCGCCAGTGACACGTGTTTCATTTTGCACATAAGAGTATCTTATCGGCATCTTGCCCATTCACACAATTCCACATTTTCCTACTTGTGAGATGTTCTTCTTCTTTGACTTTGCAATTTTGCTTTTAATGTATTTACATTTATCAATTGCATCGTTTTTTTTGTTGTCACGATGGTGGTCAATTCAATATTGGATTACTTCTATTTTGGGTGAAATTCAAAAATAGTCAAATTTATAATCGGTTGTTTAAAAATAGTCCAATTTTAAAAGTAATCAAAATTTAGCCACTTTTCATGTAAAAATTAATTAGTAAAAATGTTGTTCAAGACCCGAAAAATACGTCAGTATATTATGCTGGAGTTCCAGCATAAGTATGTTTTTTTCAATAAGCTAGTATGTTTTTTCCAATCAACAAACCCATTCTCATTCTTCCTTGTAAAAAAAAAAACTAGTATGTTTTTTCCAATAAGCTAATGCTACTTTTTTATCATTGTTTTTCTTCATCTTCACACTTGGTAAAGAAGTTAAGCGAATAATTTGTGCATAATCCAATCCACATAGAATAATAGTTAATTATAACTCACAAGCACATCATTTTGGAAGTGCGTGTATATATATAAAGTAACGATAGGGATTTGTTGGGAGGGGAGGGGGGGGGATAGGGGGACTATTTATTACTCCATTAGCTTAAGAGAATATCATCCTATCGCAATATTATGTGTCACAGGTGTGTGGTTGTTAGGACCGTATCAGTGGTACAATTACTTTAAATGTATACAGAACTTTTCATTAGGAGAGATGTGGCATTCCATTTTAAGTAGGGAAAAGGGCAAGTGTCACCACAAGGACTTGTTACACCTATCAAACTAGAAATGTCCAATAAAATAGTTTATATTTGTTACGATATATATCGGAGTTGTATGAGAGATGACCACTCGGGTTTTGTGGCCCACGTAGCTCAATCTTTCTGTGTCATATTGTCTTTGTTGCATGACAACGTGTCGAAAAATGTGTTCAGTCACCAAATGGGTTGGTTATAATATATGCCGAATGTTTGCTTGGATCCAGATAGGCTGGTCTAAATAATGATTTACAACCCGACCAATCCGCTAAACCAATATTTCTTTTCTTCTTTCAATTACCAAAAAATAAGTAAAACTGTTATTTATGGCAATACCTAACCACGCCAAACCTAAATAAAAATATTACTTTGACTAGTTTACCTTTGAGTCAATTGGTACTGCGTACAAAGCACAAATCAGCTCAAATTTTAGATGGCCCAGCCCTTCATGAAATGGAGAAATTCAAAGATAGTCAGATTTACAAGTGGTCATTTAAAAATATTCATAGTTTTAAAAGTAATCGAAATTTAATTACTTTTATATAAAGATAAATTCGAACGAAAATACTATTTAAAATCCGGAAAATACTCCAGCATAATATACTGCAATTCTAGCATAAGTATACTGGAGTTCCAATATAATATACCGGTCCAGCATAATATGCTGGAAGTTCATACACATGTGCTCCAATCTCCAGTATATTATGCTTGAGCTTTCTGCGTGTTGAAGTTCCAGCATAATATGCTAGAAGTTCATACACAGGTGCGTCGATCTCCAGTACATTATGCTGGAACTTTCCGTGTTGTAGCAAAATAGTGGCTATTTTTCAATGACTTTGCAAACGCTGGCTATTTTTGAATGACTAGTCTGAAAACTGAATAACCCGTGCTATTTTAACATCATGAATATATGCCGGGGAAGTGCACAGTTTGCCACTCATTAGAGATATCTTTACTCTTTAGCCACTGTTTAAAATGTATTTACTCTTTATCCAATGCTTAATAAATTTTTCCTGCCCGGACAAAAATATTGCTATGCTAGACATGGGTGCTGTGTAAATATTAAGAACATTGTGTCCTTAACTTCATGAATGCACTGTAAATATTAAGGACAAAGTGTCTTGTATTTGCACCTTCCGTTGTTAAACTTTAGGACATCATGTCCTTAACTTCATATATGCAGTGTAAATGTTAAGGACATGGCGTCCTTAACTTCATGTGTGCAGTGTAAATGTTAAGGACATAATGTCCTTCACTTGTATTTGCATCTTCTATTGTTAAACTTTAAGATCTCATGTCCTTAACTTCGTATGCAATGTAAATGTTCAGGATATGGTGTCCTTAACGTCATGTGTGCAGTGTAAATGTTAAGGACATAGTGTCCTTAACTTTATGAGTGTTGTGTAAATATTAAGGACAAACTTTCTTGTATTTGCACCTTCCGTTGTTAAACTTTAGGACATCATGTCCTTAACTTCATATGTGTAGTGTAAATGTTAAGAAAATCATGTCCTTAATTTTTATACAGCACTCATGAAGAAATGATAAAAATGTCTTTTTGTATTATTATTAGTTTTAATAGAGTAGTAGCTATTTTTGTTCAACATTAAAAATACTGAATGTATACATACCACGTTAAAAAGTGGTTATCCCACCCTATTTCTACGTATATGCCCAGCCAACCCAACACGTCCAAACTTGGCAGTTCGGGCAAAGTATATTTAAATTTGACATCCTACAAGACATGAACACTTATTGGTCATCGTACTTATTCAATAGCAAATATTTTCCCATATTCGTTTTTTGGTCATTGTGTCTACCTGAAACAGTATGCCATCCAGAGTAGAAGTAAGGTTGGTATATTCTATCCTCTCCGGACCTCATTTGTGAGAATATATTGAGCTTTTATTGTTGTTATTGTGTTCACTAATATTGTTTTAATCTTGAATTCGCTTTTAGTTAGACAATATGATTTAGATGGTTTGTGTCACTAATTTTTTAAAAATTTGATTGCAATGCAGGGTTTGGTGATACTCACAATACAAGCTCGTTCAACCTCTTTGAAACCACAAAAATGCAACTTGACAAACATGGGATGCGAACAAGTTGAGGGTGCACAAGCTGCAATGTTATTCATAGGTCTCTACTTAGTGGCATTGGGTGTAGGAGGTATTAAGGGATCTCTACCACCCCATGGAGCTGAACAGTTTGATGGAGAAACACCACAAGGAAGGAAACAAAGATCAACTTTCTTCAATTACTTTGTGTTTTGTCTCTCTTGCGGTGGTCTTATTGCTGTCACTTTTGTGGTTTGGGTGGAAGATAACAAGGGTTGGCAATGGGGATTTGGGATTTCAACTTTGGCTATATTATTGTCAATCCCATTATTCCTTGCTGGTTCACCTTTCTATAGGAACAAGATTCCTCGCGGAAGTCCTCTAACAACAATATCTAAGGTAATTAAGTTTTTATATGCATTTTATTGCATTTAACTTATTTATATTGCGGAAGCCAAATGTATATAGTGTGAATAAGTCACAACTACTATATCAAAATTATGGCAGCTACTAAATAATAAATAAGACAACAATAAAAGGAATACTAGAATTTACGAGGTTCGGCTAATTTTGCCTACTTCCTCGGACATAACCAATATTTTATTCCACTCCAAAAATACAAGTGAAATAATACTAAACAGAGAAGATACAATTGCCTTAAGAAGATGAGAAGGCAAATGAGAGGTGTGTTTAAATCCTAAACATTAGGCCTCCTATTATAGGGAAATATTCCCAACCCAAATTGTCACCCACCGATGTGGGACTTTTGACAATCAACAAATCTCCACCTTGGCAAAATTTCACATCTTCAATTATCTCTCAATAACAAATTTTGGTTGTGTCTTCATCTTCAATCTTCAGTGTTCAACAATGTTGATCAAATCCAAACAATATTGAAATTTGACCGCAGTCACCACTTTTGTCAGCATATCAGCAAGATTCTCTGTAGTATGAATTTTCTTCATCGTAACTCCACCTTCTTCTACGATTTCTCGTACGGAATGATACCGAACATCAATGTGTTTCGTCCTTACATGATAAACTTGGTTCTTCGCTAATTGAATAGCACTTTGACTATCACAAAAAATTGTGATACTTTTTTGTCCAATGCCAAGCTCTTTTAGCAACCCCTGAAGCTAAATTGCCTCCTTTATAGCCTCTGTAATAGCCATGTACTCTGCCTCTATTGTAGACAAAGCAACTGTTGACTGCAAAGTAGACTTCCAACTAACTGATGCCTTTGCAAAAGTAAACACAAAACCAGTAGTTGATCTTCGTTTGTCCATATCGCCCGCAAAATCAGAGTCACAATATCCAATTACAGACTGATTTCCTTCCTGCTCAAAAACTAACCCAACATCTACCGTATTATGAATATACCGTAGAATCCATTTCACAGCTTGCCAATGCTCCTTTAGCAACCCCTAAAGCCAAATTGCCTCCTTCACAGCCTCTGTAATAGCCATGTACTCTGCCTCTGTTGTAGACAAAACAACTGTTGACTGCAAAGTAGACTTCCAACTAACTGGTGCCTTTGCAAAAGCAAACACATAACCAGTAGTTGATCTTTGTTTGTCCATATCACCCGCAAAATCTGAGTCACAATATCCAATTACAGACTGATTGCCTTCCTGCTCAAAAACTAATCCAACATCTACAGTATTATGAATATACCGTAGAATCCATTTCACAGCTTGCCAATGCTCCTTTCCTGGATTATGCATATATCTGCTAATAACTCCAACAGCTTGTGAAACGTCAGGTCTCGTACATACCATTACATACATCAAGCTACCAACAACATTTGCATATGGTACCCTTGACATATACTCTCGTTCAGCTTCATCTTTTGGCAATATAATAGTACTTAGCTTAAAATAGGGAGCAAATGGAGTATTAACTGGCTTAGTCTTTTCATCTATGCCAAAGCACNATTTTCTTTGCCTCACCCAAATCCTTCATCTCGAACTCCTTCTTCAGTTGAATCTTCAACTTATCAATTTCTTCTGAATTCTTGGAAGCTATCAACATATCATTAACATATACGAGAAGATATATAAAGGAACCATCTTCAAGCTTGCGCAAATACACACAATGATCGTATTTGCTTCTCTTGTACACTTGCCGCAACATACACTTGTCAAATCACTTCTACCATTGTCTAGAAGATTGTTTCAATACGTACAACGATTTTTCAAGTTTACACACCATATTTTCTTTTCCAGCAACTTTGAATCCTTCTGGCCGAGTCATGTAGATTTTCTCCTCCAAGTTTTCATGTAAAAAAATAGTTTTTACATCCATCTGAACTAGTTCCAAATCTAACTGTGCTACCAAAGCCAACATAATTCTAATGGACGAATATTTTACAACTGGAAAAAATACTTCATTGTAATCAATTCCCTCTTTTTGAGCATATACTTTGGCCACCAATCTTGCTTTGTAGAGAACATTTACTTAGTTAGGAAATCCTTCCTTCTTTCCATAAACCTATTTGCACCCAATTGCTTTCTTGCCCTTCGGGAGATTGACCAATCTCCATGTATGATTCTGATGAAGGGGCTGTATTTCATCATTCATGGCAATCCTCCACTTATCTTCTTCTGAACTTTGGACTATATCTTTATAAGTGGTAGGAACATCATCAGCTACAATTGAGTCGGCACAAGCCACCGTCTCTATGAGACGAACAGATTTCGTTATTGTCTTTTTGGACCTGCTGGTTGCTATTGATTCAAGCTGTTGTTGAGGTTCCTGAGTTGGAACCTCCCTCTCAACTGGCTCTTCTTCCAAAGGATGATCTTCATTTGTTTCCTCTTCTGCTTTTTGTGTAGGAAAAATAAATTTTCCCTCAAACACCACCTGCTTAGAAACACCATTATCTTGTTTGGTATCTTCATTTGTTACCTTATTTACCATAGCAGATTCATCGATAGCAACATCCCTCTTGAATATTACTTTCTTTATCATAGGACACCATAAGCGGTATCCTTTGACTCCAGAAGTAATCCCCATAAAAATAGCCTTCTTTGCCCTTGGATCTAATTTTGACTCTGTCACATGATAATATGTAGTTGAGCCAAATACGTGCAAAGAGTCATAATCTACAGAAGGTTTTCCATACCATTTTTGAAATGGTGTCTTGCCATCAATAGCAGCAGATGGTAGACGATTAATGAGGTAGAATGCATATGTAATTGTCTCAGCCCAAAACTTTTTGCCCAAGCCAGCATTGGATAACATACACCGTATCTTTTCCAGCAAGGTCCGGTTCATACGTTCTGCCACTCCATTCTGTTGTGGTGTATGTCTGACAGTGAAGTATCGGACGATCCTATCATTTTCACAGACCTTATTGAAACGATCATTTTTGTATTCACCTTCATTGTCTGTGCAAATACACTTGATCCTCCTACCTGTTTGATTCTCCACCATCGTCTTCCATTTGAGAAAAATTCCTAACACTTCATCTTTCCTCTTCATTGTATACACCCACACTCTTCGGGAAAAATCATCAACAAAAGTTACAAAATAGTACTTCCCACCCAATGAAGGTGTTTTGGAAGGAACCCAAACATCAGAGTGTACATAATCCAAAATGCTTTAGTATTATGGATCGCTGTACCAAATTTAACCCTTGTCGGTTTCCCTTTCACACAATGCTCGCAAAACTCCAAGTTGCAAGTTTTTACTCCTTTTAACAATCCTTGATGTGATAGAGTTTTCAAGGATTTTCCTCCTGCATGTCCCAAGCGCATGTGCCATAGCTTGTTTGATTCTGACTCTTTTTCGTCACTGGATGTCACTGTCGCTATCCCAATAACTGTACTACCACGATAACGGTACATGTTATTGTTCTTCTGATTGGCCTTCATTACCACTAGTGCACCAGAGTATACTCTCATCACTCTATTTTCTGCAATGATTTTGAACCCTCTTGGTTCTAGAGCTCCCACAGAGATGAGATTCTTCTTAAAATCTGGTACATATCGAACATCTGTTAATGTACTTATCATTCTATCATGGTTCCTTAATCGTATTGAACCAATGCCATATGAGGTAAGAGAGTTGTTGTCCGCTGTGTGGATGACTCCATATTCGCCTTCTTGAAAATCCACGAATCAATCCCTGTTGGGACACATGATAGCTACAAGCCGAGTCCATCAACCATATGTCTGATGATGTTGATGGCTCTGTTGTAACTAATGAGAAGTCTGAATCATCATAATCAGCTACATTTGAATCCAAAATGGCCTTTCCATTGTTATGTTTGGCCTTATTCTTCAATTTCGAACAGTCTTTCTTCCAGTGCCCATTTTCTCGACAAAAGGCACATTCATCTTTGCTGGGTCTAGATCTTGACTTGGATCTTCCTTTCTTTGTCCTCATTTGATTTTGAGGACGACCCCTCATAACAAGTTTTTCTCCTTCTCCGCCCTTCTATTTTTCTCCTTTTCTTTGTTCATAGCTATACAAAGCCGAACAAACTTCTCTGAGAGAAATTTCGTCATTTTCATGGAGTAGAATAGTTTCAAGGTGCTCGTACTCATCAGGAAGTGACCCCAACAACATCAAGGCCAAGTCGCCATCATCAAAAGTTGCATCCATATTTTGTAAATCTGTGACCAACTTATTAAAACTGGTGATATATTCATTCATTGTGGTACCAGGAACATAGGTGAAGCGAAACAGTCTCTTCTTCATGTACAATTTATTTTGACTATTTTTCTTCAAAAATTTTATCCTCCAGTGCTTTCCATAATTTACTTGTAGAAGTTTTCTTTGTGTATGGATATTTCTGCTCTCTAGCAAGGTAGGATCGAATGGTAATGCAAGCAACACGGTTGATAATTTTTCAATCTTCTTCTCCAATAATATCTGGTTTCTTTTCTTCAATAGCAAGATCCAGCCCTTGCTGAAAAGGGACATCTAGAACCTCGCCTTGCCACATCCCAAAATGTCCTGACCCGTCAAAAATTTCTATCGCAAATTTCGCATTTGACACAATTCTTGTCATAAGCGAAGATGCTAATGATAACGTATTATTGACACTTGACGTAGATTCTTCTTGTTTATTGTCTCTCATCTTTGACACAGATATTATTTAATAACTGACGACACAAATCAAGATTATTTACTTTCTGGTGTGGAAGATCAAACTAAGCTGCAACCACAGAGCATACTCAGACGGAACATTGACTCAGTTACCAAGATAAATCTTTTCTAATGTGGAAGATCAGACTATGGTGCAACCACAAAACATACTTAGACAGTACCTTGGCTGCGATACCAATTGTTGCGGAAGCCAAATGTATATAGTGTGAATAAGTTACAACTACTATACCAAAATTATGGCAGCCACTAAATAATAGATAAGACAATAAGACAAAAATAAAAGGAACACCAGAATTTACGAGGTTCGGCTAATTTTGCCTACTTCCTCGGACACAACTAATATTTTATTCCACTCCAAAAATACAAGTGAAATAATACTAAAGAGAGAAGATACAAATGCCTTAAGAAGTTGAGAAGGCAAATGAGAGGTGTATTTAAATCTTAAATATTAGGTCTCCTTTTATAGGAAAAAATTTCAACCCAAATTGTCACCCACCGATGTGGGACTTTTGATAATCAACAATTTACACTAACAAATACTACTAAGAAATATGCGAATTTCCGATCGGAATATTTTGAATTTCAAAATTGGCTCGTCGGAAACATTTCTGGCGCACTTCCCGTCGAAGCATTACTATGAGAATGCCCCACAGGAATTCATACTCCCTCTGTTTTAATTTAGATGAGACACTTTCCTTATTAGTCCGTTCTACAAAAGAATGACACATTTCTACAATTGGAAATAATTCAACTTTAAACTCTTCATTTATCGAGAAGCTTTTATAACCATACAAATGTCATGACCCCACAAAACTTTTATCCCTTACACTTTTAAGACCGCAAGTTTCAAATTTTTTTTATTTTTTCTTAAACTCTGTGTTGAGTCAAACTACCTCATCTAAATTGAAACAGAGGGAGTAGTATTTTAGCGGAATCATTGTAGCAGTTTAACTGTCGCGTTTTCAAGTTATTGATCCAACTTATTATGAATGACTACTTACGATTATCTTTTAGGTGGCTCGACGGTATAAAAAAAATTTACATTGGAAATGTATAAAAGTTAAACTCTTTTATTATAAACAACTTTCACATAAGAGTGCTTTGAGCTTTATCTTGTCTAAGCAACTAATATTAATACTGTTGTTATGTATCTAGGTTATAATTGCAGCCGTGCTAAATTCCTGCGCATCGAGAAATTCAGGTAGTGCAATAGCAAGTTTGGGTTCAAGCCCTTCTACAATTCCAGTACTACTATCCCAGGAAGATGGGGAAACTACAGACATCAAATATGTAGAATCGATCGAGATCCCATCGAAAAGTCTGAGGTTCCTTAATCGGGCTGTTGTAAGAAATCCTGCCGCTTGTGGTGCGCTGAAATGCTCAGTGCAAGAAGTAGAAGAAGTCAAGATTGTGATGAAAATCCTACCAATTTTCGCCTGCACAATAATGCTCAACTGTTGTCTTGCTCAACTATCCACATTCTCAGTCCAGCAAGCTGCAACTATGAATACAAACTTTGGCAAGTTAAAAGTTCCACCAGCTTCACTCCCTATTTTCCCTGTATTGTTCATCATGATCCTTGCACCGATTTTCGACTACTTCATCATCCCATTTGCTCGAAGAGTAACCAAGACAGAGATGGGAATCACTCACCTCCAACGTATCAGTATCGGTTTGTTCCTGTCAATTGTAGCAATGGCAATAGCAGCTCTTGTTGAAATCAAGCGCAAACGAGTAGCTACTGACTCCGGACTACTTGACTCTGCCAAGCCATTGCCTATTACGTTCTTTTGGATCGCATTTCAGTACTTGTTTCTTGGATCAGCAGATCTTTTCACTCTAGCCGGACTACTTGAATTTTGTTTCTCAGAAGCACCATTTAGTATGAGATCATTGGCAACATCACTCTCTTGGGCTTCTTTAGCCATAGGATACTATCTTAGTAGCGTGATAGTATCAATTGTCAATAGCATCACCGGCAATTCAAAGCACCACCCATGGCTTTCTGGTCGCAACTTGAATCACTTCCATTTGGAGAGATTTTACTGGCTAATGTGCATACTCAGTGCATTGAATTTCATAAACTACC
This sequence comes from Nicotiana glauca, assembly GCA_026770625.1. Classification (NCBI taxonomy): domain Eukaryota; kingdom Viridiplantae; phylum Streptophyta; class Magnoliopsida; order Solanales; family Solanaceae; genus Nicotiana; species Nicotiana glauca. The sequence continues at coordinate 3,990 of MU674312.1, read as the reverse complement.
TGTATTGGGCTACAAAGTACAAGTACAGATCAGTAAGTTCTAGTAAGTAAAAGTGACAGTTGAGTTGTATAGATGAAACTATACCAATTATTGTAGCCTTAGTCTCTGTAAATATGTCTGATGAACTGCTGGGCAATGTCCATGCAACAGGACTAGGCCAGAAATGAGAGAAAGTACAGTTTCAGTTTTGATCAATAGATCGAGTCTCAAGCCACTTTACAATGTCTACTTACATATTTTTATTATGTCACATTTCTAAATAACATCTTGAAGTTTTCAAAATGATTGAATATATTGATGTTAAGGAATGTCCTGCACCAATGCTTTTTTGTGATATCTATTTGTTTGATGATTGGCTATTTATAATGCGTACAACTATGGATAGCTTCAAGTAGGAAGACAAATAATTATTTCAGCACTGCTTTATGTACGACTTTAGGCAGAAAGGAAAATTCAGCATAGGGGCGGCCCGATGAATTTTTTGATCTAAAGCCAAACTTTATGAGGGGCCTTAACTTTTAATTTTTTTTCTTATTTATTTGAAGTCTATTTTTTAGCTTTTTTAGATACAAAGTTATAAATAAATAATAATTTTTTTAGAATCAATAACTCTCAATAAATATTTCTCAATTGATAATATAGCTAACTTATTTAACCTTTCTTGTCACATTATTGTTCTTAGGTAAGAATTTATTAATTTTAATCTTAAAAACTTCTTTCCGCTAAAGCAACGGTAACATGAGTTATGAACATTATTCCATAAGCAATTTCGGCATTTGGAAAAGAATTAATTTTTTTTATTTCATTAAGTGTATCAATTAAACTGTTATGTTCTAATTATACTATTTTCCTTAATACTTTTAATTCAGAAAATAAGTCTGAACAATCAATATCTAATTGATTACTATGCTTTAAGGAACATTCAAGATTAAGGTAATATTTTTTTAAATTTCCAACATCTAGTGATCTTAGTTTTTACTGCCAAATAGAAAATCAAAAATATTTTCATATGCTGCGAATTGTTCAGATCTATTTTGAAGTGAAAAAATAGCATTGTCTATTATGTATAAAAATAATCAACTCTAAATTACTATTCGAAAGATTTTGAGATTTCATTATCAACACTTGCATCAAATTTTTACTTCCTATATATCACACGTTTCTTATGAAAGTCGGGCTCAATATTTATTACAAGTGCAATTTCCTTTATAGAAATCATAGCAGTTGCAGATCTTTCTTATCTATATTTCTTAAAGAAAGAAATCAAACTTTTTCACTTTACAATTTTTTTTATAAAAGTTATACATAGGTTATTAGGTGTAACAAAAAATGGGGCCCCAAAAATATGGTGCCTAAATCGGTTGTTTTACTTGCCTTATAGAAGGGCCGCCCGTGATTCATCAGGGAAAAAATGATTGACAGACAAGTGCCAAGGGGATGTAGCATATTTTAGGTTATTAATTATTATTATCTAGACATTTGCATGTTTCATGCAGGTCATCTTAATCTAGTAGTATGAAAAAAATACACGTATTTGTTGCATAGTTTTGGTCCGGTTTCATTTATCTTCTGCACTTTTTTCTACTGGTCATCCAACACAACTGCAAGTGTCTAATTAATGGTCTGAGTCCAACATACTCCCATGTTCCTCGTTATTGCTTCTTCATTTGGACGTTGCCCTTTACATTGCACAGCAGTGCACTGCCCAAAACTGCACAGGGAGTCCCATCCCTGCGTACATTTAGTCAAAGGGCCTCTACACACCTCTGTCTCCCTCTCTAACCACCTGCTGGCTACTGAATAACATCTCCTTATTAGCTTCATGGAATATATATAATTCGAGTGGAAAATAGTAATTACAGCTGCATCGGTATCCTTGTACTACATTTGCCCATGCAGAAAGTGTTGACAATATACGATAATCAACAAGAATAATAATAGAGTCACCAAGATTTTTATGTAGAAAATCCTTTGAATAAAAGAAAAAACCACAATCCCAAAAGGTCCAACTAATATCACTGTAACAAATCTTTTTTACAATTTATAGGTGTGAGCAAAATACTCCAAAGACCACTACACACTCAAAATAAGTAATTCTCTTTTAATTTTTTCACCTTACTACAATATTGTTTTATACGGTTAAAATCGGGCTCACCCGATTTACTGATTTATCGAGACCAGTGTGAAGGATCGAAGATTGATCCCGTAATAGATCAAATCGAGGCACGAGGATAAGACACCGAGTTCGGTTTCGAGGTACCTAGCAAGATCGAAATCGATAATAATCGAGGTTGAGCAGGACAAACATCAAGCAAGACCGAACGGAAAGGCGAGATATCCGTAACCGGTCGAAGGTTAGGGCGGAGATCTCTATTCAGATCAAATTAAGGGCGTTTTGTTTAGTTAATTATGGGATTTACTTCCATAATTGAAATTGTAGCATAGATAGGATACCTCCACTATATAAAGAGGGTTCTAATCATTTGTAAGGGACATGGTTCGCACGGATCAAAGCAATATAACACTTTCTCTTTAGCTCATATTCTTGTTCATGAGCTTGTTATATTTATAACTGTTCTTACACCAATCAGTTCGAGAGTATTCAAGCTCGAGGGCTGAATTCCATTCAAACACTGGTTTGCTTTATCTTATTGTCAATTTTCATTGTTAATCTTTATATTCATCAATTGGTATTAGGTAAAATCACGTGTCCTTAAAACCATATTATAAGTTTAAGTGTTTTCCAATTTTTAGGGTAAACAGTTTGGCGCCCACCATGAGGCTAAGGATAATAGTGATTGCCTAGTATTAATTCCCATAATATACACTGCTTTATGCTTGTTCTCGTAAGTGTCTTTGATTTCAAGAATCAGCATGTCAAACTCTCAAGTAGCACCCACTCACACAGTCAACGACCTTGGTCTTAATGGAGTACCTCAGGTCAACCTCGATGGACAGCCGGTTGTAAACCCAGTCGATGCCAGCTCTCGTATTGCCATCAATGGGAATTTGGGCTTCGACCCTGAGAATAGCATCCGCAGGGATGCTCGAGCAGCCAATCAAAATGCACAGATTATTAAAGAAGTCGTAATTATCCTTCTAATGATATTCAAAATGTTACAGACTCAACAAGCTGCGATAGCATAACTCTAAAATCAGAATCGAGCACCAAGAAGAAATGAGCTCAAAACATCACAACAAGTTATTAATAGAGCCGAACTTGTACCAGACAGACCGAACGCTAATGAGTCGGGGACTGACCCCACCATTATGAAGATGCTCGAAGAACTCACAAAATGGATCGAATCGAAGGAGAAAAAGATTAAGAAAAATTACAAAAGGGTATAAGCATACAACTCTTGAGTTGATCAAATTTCGGGGGCACCACCGATATTGGAAGGACTAGATTCTAAAATGTTCTTGCAAAAACCCTTCCCCCATAGTGCGTCTTTGAAGCCAATCCCCAAGAAGTTTCATATGCCCGAGATTCTAAAGTATAACGGGACGGCCGATCCAAATGAACACGTCACATCGTATACGCGCGCCATCAAAGGAAATAACTTGGAAGATGGCGAAAGTAAATCCGTACTGCTGAAGAAGTTCGGGGAGACTCTATCGAAGGGTGCCTTAATATGGTATCATAACTTACCCTCTAATTCTATTGATTCATTTGTTATGCTTGTTGTAATGACCCGACTGGTCGTTTTGCATTCTCGAACCCCGTTCCCTTCAATAATCCTTTCCGCATTTGCTTTAGCTAAATTATAACTTGCGGGGGCGGGTGGTTCGGAAGTTAGAAGAATTTCGGGCAAGAATAAGCCTATTCGCTTCATTTCATATCTTCAAAAAGGCCAAGTTTGACTTCGGTCAATATTTTGGAAAAACAGACCCGAAATCGCGATCTGGCAATTTTTGAGGGTCCGTGAAAAAATATGGGACCTGGGCGTGTGCCCGGAATCGAATTTCGAGGTCCCTAGCCCGAGTAATGGA
>MU674311.1:0-15827 GCA_026770625.1 Nicotiana glauca | reverse complement strand
TATATATATATATATATATATATATATATATATATATATATATATATATATATAAGGTAAAACAGTACGAAATGTGACAATACAATTAAAATACTAACAGTTGATAAAGAACAAAATCACATAAAAAATATAATTCAATACACAGTGATAGCAATCGGGGATCTCCGGGGGTATCGTCCTGTAGTCCCAAACGTAAATGTATAGAGGATCTCTCAGGATATCGTCCCGTAGTCCAAAAGTAATATCCAGTATACAGGGGATCTCCCAGGATATCATCTCGTAGTCTCAATTATAAATGTGCAGGGGGATCTCCCGGAATACTGATCCGTAGTTCCAAAGTAAACATGCATGGGGATCTCCCGGAATACCGAACCGTAGCCCCAAAGTAAATACACAACAGTCTCAAGAAAGAAACCCACAATTCTATTCAGGTTCGTAGTAGGAAAACAAGGAATTTCTATGCTAAACATGCTACACAAAGTTCAAGTAAGCAGTTAAAGCAGGTAAGATAGTTAAGTCACATAAGCATGCTTTCCTAAGCTAAACAGAAGGTTTCATACACTAGTCTTGTTAAATTAAAGGAGAAACATAGATGCGTATTTAATGAAAACATGGCTTTTCAACAATTAGCGCATATACGCACTCGTCACCTCACGTACACGGCATTCATATAATCACAGTACCAAAATCCTAAGGGGAGTTTCCCCCACACAAGGTTAGGCAAGTCACTTACCTCAAACCAGCTCAAAATCAATCCGAAATCACTCTCATGCCATGAGTATCCAACTCCGAGTGGCCCAAATCTAATCAAATCAATTACGTAAATACAACTACAAACAACTAATTTAGCTAAAGAAATTAAAGCTAAGGCAAGAAAATACTAGAACGCTCAAAAATCTTCCTCGGGCCCACGCATCAAAATTGGCTAAAATTCCAAAATTATGAGCACTCATTCACTCACGAGTCTAACCATTCCAAATTCACTCAAATCCGATACCAAAATATCGATCAAAATCCCAAAATTAGGCCTAAGAACTTTTCTCAATTTACCCTAATTTTTCACCCTAAATCCGAAATTAGATGATGAATTTATGTGTAGATTAATGGGATATAATCAAAAAGAATTTAGGAATCATTACCCACAAACTTCCTCCGAAAATGTCTCCAAATTTCGTCTCCTACCGAGCTCTCAATCCAATTTTTGAGTTATGAACTCAAACCCTCGATTTTGGAATTTAAATTCTGCCTAGACGCGTTCTTCTTCGCGAATGCGATGCACAAAAATTCTAGCCAAATTTCCTCCTTCGCGAATGCATAGCTTCAGCTCCAGGACTTTAGCGAACGCGACCCATACTCACGAACGCGTAGAGAAATTTCCTGGGGTCCCCAGCTACTTCGCCTTTCCTATTCATGAACACGCTCAGCTCCTTGCATTCACGATGCTTCCACTGGCCAGCCTTCATGAACACAATCTCCCATTTGCAAACGCGAAGGCCAATTGTCTGCAACAGAAAAATCAGTAAAATATGTTGCACTCAGAAGTCCAAAAATGACCCGTTGAGAATCCAAAACACACCCGAGGTCCCTGGGACCTCAACCAAACTTGACAACCAATCCTAAAACATCATATGAACTTAGTCCAATCCTCAAATCACATCAAACAACACTAAAACCATGGTTCACCCTCCAATACAATCCTAATGAACTTGAAATCTTAAGAATTCTACATCCGATGACAAGATCAACCAAACAAAGTCCGATTGACCCCAAATTTTGCACATAAGTGACATTCAACACCACGGAACTATTCCAACTTTCGAAATTGGATTCCGACCCTAATATTAAAATTTTACTATCGACCGGAAACTTAAAAAATTCAACTTTCGATACTTCAAGCTAAGCTAAAGACCTCTAAAACACAATCAGAACATGCCCCTAAGCTCGAAATCACTCAACGGAGCTAACGGAATTGGCTAAATTCCATTCCGAAGCCGTCTTCATACTATTCTAACTACGGTCCAAATTCTAAATCTCAAGCTCTCATTTAGGGACTAAGTGTCCCAAAACACTCCAAAACTCAAAACAAATCTTCCTGGCAAGCCACAATAGCAGAAATAAACACGGGGAAAATAGTTAATAGGGAATAGGGGCGTAAATTCTCAAATCAATCGGCTGAGTCGTTACAGTTGAGGTGTTCAATGCAATTGATTCAATGAAGAAGAGCACGTTAGAGGTATACTAGTACTTATTTTTTATATTGTTTTATTGTTTTTGGTAGTTTAAAATTTAATATCATTTTATTTAAACTTTTTGATGTAGCATCATCACAATAGAGATGTGAAAAAAGATGTAGAAGGTGATAGTGATCAGAACCAGGATGCAGTCAATGAAAACAAAGAAGGTATACTAGTATACTGTATATTATACTAGAAGTGTGATGTCTAGAGGAATGTTGGCCAGCTTTATATACTGGATCAGTATAATTTAGGTAATGGGTTGTAACGACCCGCCCGGTTGTTTTGAGAATTTTCACCCTGATCCTCTATTAACTACTTCCCCATGTTTATTTCTACTATTGTGATTTTCTGGGATGATTCGTTTGACTTTTGGAGTATTTTGGGACACTTACTCTCTAAGCGACAGATTAAAATTTAGAATTAGGATCTTAGTTGGAAGAGTGTAAATACAGCTTCGAAATGGAATTCTGTCAATTCTGTTAGCTCCGTTGGGTGATTTTGGGCATAAGGGCATGTTCGGATTATGTTTTTGAGGTCAGTAGCTTATTAAGGCTTGAAATGTCGAAAGTTGAATTTTTAAAGTTTTCGGATCGATAGTGAGATTTTGATATCGGGGTCTGAATCTAATTCCGAAAGTTGGGATAGTTCCATAGTGTTAAATGTGACTTGTGTGAAAAATTTGGGGTCAATCGGACATGGTTTGGTTAGTTTCGGCATCGGTTGTAGAGTTCTTGAGATTTCAAGTTCATTAGGCTTGGATTGGAGGGTGATTCATGGTTTTTGCATTGTTTGATATGATTTGAAGGTTCGACTAAGTTTGTATGATTTTTAAGGATTGGTTTGCATGTTTGGTTGAGGTCCCGGGGGCCTCGGGTTAGTTTCGGATGCTTAACGGAATTGAATTTGGATTTGGGCAAATCTCTGATGTGCTGAACTTGTTAGTTTCACACCTATGGTGTTTGAACCGCAGGTGCGGTGCCACAGAAGCGGTGTGGCAACCGCAGATTCGGTCTAAGGCATGAGGACAGTTAGTTGCAGATGCAGATCAATGACCGCAGCAGAGGAACCACATCTGCAAGGAAAGGAGCACAGGTGCGGTATCTGGAGGCTTAATGAATTTCTGCAAGTGTGGAGCCTGAGATGTAGAAGCAAAAATCGCTAGGCAGAAAAGAGTGAAATCGAGGGTTTGAGTTCATAACTTCTAAAATTGATTTAGAGCTCGGTAGAAGGTGACTTGTTGTGAGATTTTGAAGGAGAACTGTTGGATTTGGGCCATTCGGAGTTGGATACTCATGGCAAGAGCGTGGTTTCAGATTTGATTTGAACTTGGTTCGAGGTAAGTGGCTTGCCTAACATTGTGTGTGGGAAACTCCCCTTAGGATTTTTGTGCGGTTGTTATATGAATGCCTTGTACGTGAGGTGACGTGTGCGTACATGTGCTAATTGTTAAAAAAACACATTTTCATTAAGTAAATATATGTATTTTTCCTTTAATTGAGTAATATTAATATTTGAGGCCTCTTGTGTAGTTTATGAAAGCATGACTATATGACTTAACTGTCATAATAGTCTTAACTCTTTTACTTGAATTCTGTGTAGCATGTTTAGGGCAGAATTACCCACTTTCTTGATACGAACTTGTATAGGACGATAAAGTTCCTTGTTGAGACTATTGTGCAATTACTTTGGGACTACGGAATGGAATTTTGGGAGATCTCCTTGCATGTTTATTTTGGGGCTATGGGACGATATCTCGGGAGATCCCCCTATACTAAATATTTATTTTGGAGCTACGGATCGGTATTCTGAGAGATCCCTATGCACATTTACAATTTGGACTATGGGACGGTATTCCGGGAAATCCCCCTGCACATTTACAATTTGGAATAAGGAACGGTGTCCCTGGAGATCCTCTACAAATTTACATTTGTGACCACGGGACGTTATTCTGGGAGATCCCCTGTGGCTTTTCTCTGTTTACTGAGTTATTTCTTTCTGTGGTTTCATCTTTATTGACTTTTAGTAGTTCAATTATACTGTTACATTTCTTACTATTTTTAACCTGTTATATATATATATATATATATATATATATATATATATATATATATATATATATATATATATATATATATATATATATATATATTACCAGTAGGGCCCTGACCTTCCCCGTCACTACTCGACCGAGATTAGGCTTGGCAGTTACTGGGTGCCGCTGTGGTGTACTCATGCCCTTTCATACATAATTTTTTTTGTGCAGATCTAGGTTCTTCTGCTCAACCATACTATCCATGAGGTGAGGCAGTCCAAAGACTTTGAGGTACATCTACCGCGTTCGCAGACCCAGAAGTCCCTCTCTATTCTCCCTTTAGTTATAGACTTCTTGTTTTTTCTTTCGTTTAGACTTCTAGAGTTAGAACACTATGTATTTTTCTTTAGCTTATGATTCATGAGATTCTGGGTTTTGGGAACGTTATTATTGTATATGCCAATCGGCATTCCAAACACTTTATTTATATTTCCTTGTTAGTTGGCTAGTTTTGTACTTTTAATTCTTTTTCACTAATTTGTAGGCTTACCTAGTTGTAGAGACTAGGTGCCATCATGACAATTCATGGAGGGAACACTTAGGTTGTGACAAGTTGGTATCAGAGCTAGGTTCATAGGAGTCATGAATCACAAGCTAGTTTATTAGAGTCTCGTGGATCGATACGGAGACGTCTGTACTTATCTTTGAGAGGGTATGTAACTGTTAGGAAAATTACACTTGATTTGATTCCTTGTCGTGTGAGATTATTGATATCAAAATTTTAAACCTCTATCTTCTATTCTCTCACAGATGTTGAGGACACGTGCTATCACAGATGACCAGACACCCGCCCCCCTACTAGAGTTGCCAAAGGTTGTGGCCAGTGTTGTGGCTTAGGACGCGCACGTCGTACAGGCAGGGCGCCCGCGGGAGCTTCTATAGAGGAGCCACCAGCAACTCCAACCAGAGCCCAGGCGCCTAATACGCCTACTGCTACTACTACTCCAGCTCTCCAGGAGACCCTTGCCTAGTTCATGAGCATGTACCCCACTTCAGCTCAGACAGGGTTGATTCCCTTGCTTTAGCCATATCTCAGGCTGGGGGAGGAGCACAAAATCTTGCCGCTCGTACCCCAGAGCTGTGGATTCAGGTTGATCAAATCCTAGTGGTTATACTGGTACCGCCTGTAGACCCAGTTCAGCCCGAGGATAGGGCAGTAGCTTCAGAGGAGGAGGAGCGGAGGCTTGAGAGGTTCAAGAAATACCAGCCTCCTACATTCAGTAGTCTAGCATCATAGGATGCTCAGGTATTTCTGGAGGAGTGCCACCATATCCTCCGCACTATGGGTATATCAGGGTCGAGTGGGGTTTCTTTCACTGCCTTCCAGCTTTGAGGAGCAGCCTATCAATGGTGGCCTACTTTTGAGTTAGATAGCCTAGCTGAGGCAGCTTCCCTTTCATGGTCCCAGTTTTCATATATATTTTTAGGGAGTATGTCCCTCAGAGCCTTAAGGACGCATGGCGCGCGGAGTTTGAGAATTTGCACCAGGGTTCTATGACTGTTTTGGAGTATGCTGTCCATTTTAGTGACTTGGCTAGGCATTCACCAGCCTTGGTTTTTACAGTTATCGAGAGAGTTCATTGATTTTTTGAGGGGCTTATTCCCAGCATCAGATCTAGCATGGCTCGGGAGTTGGAGATAGATATTGCTTATCAGCAGGTGGTGAGCATTGCTAGGAGAGTAGAGGCCATGTGTGCCCAGGATAGAGAAGAGAGAGAGGCAAAGAGGTCTCGAGAGTCGGGCCATTATTCTGGTGCATGTGCACAAACTGCAGCTCGTCATGGTAGGGTTATATGAGTCTCACTGTTCATTCAGCTCTTCCGGTAGACAGTGGTATTCCAGCTCCTTCTAGACCTCAGGAGCCTTATTGTGCATATCCAGTATCTAGTGCGCCTCCTGCACGTGGTGCTTTCAGTGGTCAGTCTAGCAGACTGGCCCGAGCTTGTCACAAACACCATATCCTCCCAGAGCTTGTTTTGAGTATGGAGACACACGCCATATGGTGAGGGATTTCCCTAGACTTAGGAAGGGTGCACCTCCACAAACTTCTCAGCCATAGCGTGCTCCGCAGAGTTCCCAGGCTTTAATTACAAGACCAGTTTCTACCTCACCAGCCTAGCCAGCTAGAGATGGAGGTTGGGGAGGTAGAGGTTGCCCTAGAGGGGGAGGCCAGGCCAGATACTATGCCTTTCTTGCTCGTACTGAGGATATTGCCTCCAATTCTGTCATCACAGGTATTGTTCCGGTCTGTCATAGAGATGCATCGGTTCTATTCAATCTAGGCTCCACTTATTCTAATGTTTCCTCTTATTTTACCCCGCATTTGGGCATATCTCAGAATTTCTTGAGTTCCCCAGTTTATGTTTCTACTCTGGTGGGAGATTCTCTTATTGTGGATCGCGTTTATTGGTCGTGTTTGATTGCTCTTAGTGGTTTTGAGACCAGAGCCAATTTATTTTTGCTCAGCATGGTCGATTTTGATATTATCTTGGGCATGGACTGTTTGTCGCCCATTATATTATTCTTGATTGTCACGGCAAAACTGTGACGCTGGCTATGCCAGGTGCACCGCGAGTAGAGTGGAGAGGTACCTTAGATCACAATTCCAGTAGAGTTATTTCATTTCTTAAAACTCAGCAAATGGTTGAGAAGGGGTGTCATGCGTATCTAGCTTATGTGAGAGATGTTAGTATTGATACTCCTACAGTTGATTCAGTCCCAATAGTGTTGGATTTCTCTGATGTGTTCCTAGCTGATCTTTTGTGCATGCCGCTTGACAGAGATATTGATTTTTGCATTATTCTGTTGCCGGTCAATCAACCCATTTCTATTCCTCCTTACCGTATGAATCCTCCTAAGTTGAAGGAACAATTACAGGAACTGCTTAATAAGGGATTTATTTGGCCTAGTGTGTCACCTTGGGGTGGTCCTACCTTGTTTGTGATAAAGAAGGATGGTTCTATGGGTATGTGCATTGATTATTGCCAGTTGAACAAAGTTACATCGAAGAATCGGTATCCTTTGCCTCGTATTGATAACATGTTTGATCAGTTACAGGGAGCTCGAGTGTTTTCTAAGAATGACTTGCATTTAGGTTATCATCAGTTGAAGATTCGGGATCCAGATATCCCGAAAACTGCTTTCATGACTCGGTATGGTCATTACGAGTTCCTTGTTATATCATTTGGGCTGACCAATGCCCCAGCAATATTTAAGCATTTGATGCACAATGTATTTCGGCCCTTATTCATCATTTTCTTTATTAATGACATTCTGGTATACTCCCGGAGTCGGAAAGATCATGAGAAGCACCTAAAGACAATGCTTCAAACTTTGAGAGAAAAGAAGTTATATGCAAAGTTCTCGAAATGTGAGTTTAGGTTAGATTCTGCGGCATTATTGGGTCACATAGTATCTAGTGAAGGGATCAAGGTGGATCCAAAGAAAGTTGAACCAATGCAGAGTTGGCCCAGACCATACTCAGGTACAGAGATCCGTAGTTTTGTTGGCTTGGTGGATTATTACCGTCAATTTGTTAAGGGATTTTCGTCAATTGCAGCACCTATGACCAGGCTGACCCAAAAGGATGCTCCGTTCAGGTAGATGGAGGAGTGTGAGGAAAGCTTTCAGAAGCTCATGATAGCTATAACTACAACCCCAGTATTGATATTGCCTGCAGGTTGGGGGTCTTATACTGTCTATTGTGATTCCTCAAGGATTGGCCTTGGAGAAATATTGATGTAGGATGAAAGGGTGATTGACTACGCGTCCATATAGCTAAAGGTACACGAGAAGAATTATCATGTCCATGATCTCGAGCTAGCTACAATTGTTCACGCCTTGAAGAAATGGCGTCATTATTTTGTACGGTGTTCCTTGTGAGATCTACACTGATCACCAGAGTTTGCAGCATCTGTTCAAGCAGAAGGACCATAATTTGTGTCAGGGGAGGTGGTTTGAGCTGCTGAAGGACTATGATATCACCATCTTGTATCACCCGGGCAAGGCGAATGTGGTGGCCGATGCTTTGAGTCGTCACGCTGAGAGTTTGGGGAGTTTGCTTATCTACCAGCAATAGAGAGGCCCATGGCGATGGATGTTCAGGCCTTAGCCAGTCAGTTTGTGAGATTGGATATTTTGGAGCCAAGTCGGGTCCTTGCTTGTGTGGTTTCTCGGTCTCCTTGTTTGATCGTATCAGAGAGCGTCAGTATGATGAACCTCATTTGCTTGTCCTCAAGGATAAGTTCATGCATGGTGATGCCAGAGATGTGACCATTGGTGATGACAGTGTATTGAGGATGCATAGTCAGATATGTGTACCCAATTTCGTTGGGCTATGAGAGTTGATTTTAGAGGAGGCCCACAGTTAGCGTTATTTTATCCATCTGGATGCCACGAAAATGTACCAAGATTTGAGGTATCACTATTGGTGGAGGAGGATGAAGAAAGATATATTTGGGTTTATAGCTCTATGCCTCAATTGTCAGTAGGTGAATTCCTTATACGTGAGGTGACGAGTGCGTACATATGCTAATTGTTGAAAACCCCCATTTTCATCAAGTAAATATCCATGTTTTTCCTTTAATTAAGTAATATTAATATTTGAGGCCTCCTGTGTATTTTAGGAAAGCATGCTTATGTAACTTAACTGACTTAACTGCTTTAATTGTTTTACTTGAATTCTGTGTAGCATGTTTAGGATAGAATTACCTCTTTTCTTAATACGAACTTGTAGAGGACGGTATATTTCCTTGTTGAGACTGTTGTGCAATTACTTTGAGATTACAGAATGGAATTCCGGTAGATCCCCTTGCATGTTTACTTTAGGACTATGGGACCATATCCTTGGAGATCCCCTTGTACTGGATATTTATTTTGGGACTACGGATCGGTATTCCGGGAGATTCCACTGCACATTTATGATTTGGACTACGGGACGGTATCCCGGGAGATCCTTTGCACATTTACGTTTGGGACCATGGGACGTTATCCTGGGAGATCCCTTGTTGCTTTTCTATATTCACTGAGTTATTTCTTTCTGTGGTTCCATTTTTATTGAATGTTAGTAGTTCAATTATACTGTCACATTTTTTACTGTATTTACCCTGTTATATATATATTACCGGTAGGGCCCTGACCTTTGTCGTCACTACTCGACCGAGGTTAGGCTTGGCCCTTAATAGGTACCGCTGTGGTGTACTCATGCCCTTTCCTGCATATGTTTTTTCGTGTGCAGATCCAGGTTCTTCTGCTCATCCATACTATTCATGAGGCGAGGCGATCCAGAGACTTCTAGGTATATCTGCCGCTTCCGCAGACCTAGAAGTCCCTCTCTATTCTCCCTTTAGTTATAAACTTCTTATATTTTCTTTCATTTAGATTTCTGGAATTAGAATAATACATATTTTTCTTTAGCTTTTGATTCATGAGATTTCGAGTTTTGGGAATGTTATTATTGATCGAAAGTGTTATTATTGTATATGTCGAGCGACATTCCAAACACTTTATTTATATTTCCCTATTAGTTGGCTAGTTTTGTACTTTTAATTCTTTTTTCGCTAATTGTTAGGCTTACCTAGTCGTAGAGACTCGGTGCCGTCACTACAGTTCTTGGAAGGAGAACTTGGGTCGTGACATGAGTATAAAATATAATGTTTTTAATGCTTCAATTTACTGGCTCTGCAGAGAATTCAAATTATATCAAAGAACATGATGTCAATAATGAACATAGAAAATTAGAAGATTTTAATTTATATTTTATGGAGCATTTGGTTTTATAGATGTTGAATTCTGGATGAAGATAAATGGTTAAAAATGTGTGATTCAGAGGCTCATAAATTAACAGCTGAGCTTTGTAAACAAACAACAAATGAAGATATTCCATGTGGTAAGATGACTAAAGAGTTCAATGAAGATGTTCCAGCTGTAGAAGTTTATAAAAAGTCTTCAACCGAGATGATTCCAGATCATGAAATTGAGATGACTGACTCTTTGATTGATTGTCATATTCATAAATTAACTTCCGAGTTTGTTAATGATTCCATAGGTGTTGGTCCTATAACGACATCTATTCCAAAATTCTCTATGTCTGAAGATGCTGCAACTTCTTCCTTGCCTATTCAGTCAAGTTTTGAAGGTGTCCAAGCTTATGAGATTTTGGACAACTCTAGTCAAGAAGATTCAACAAGAATAAAAAAACCTCTTGTACCTCGTGTTATTGTGAAAGGGGGTCACTCTTTTAAAATGTCAATTATCGAAGAAATTCATGTATCAATTACTGATGAGTTTAGTAAGTTTATTCAAACAAAGTTAATTCAAACTCGCAGGTAATTTTACATATTTCTTTATGTTTTGATTGTATTTTCTTTTTAGTGATAGTTTGGACTATTATATTTATAGATTTATTAAATCTTGTTAGGAAGAAGTGGTACGAAAAGAAGGATGATATATTGGAGGAACAGTTTGATGTTGGAATTGAATTTATAGCTAAGAAGACATGGTTTTTTGAACTTCATTATGCTGGTATAGGTATCAATGACAAGGTATATCAACATACATTTTTTTTAGTATAGATATGTGTCTGTATATTCGATTGATATATTTTTTCTTTTTGTAGCATATTAATGTTATATTCTATTACCTCCGGAAGAAAGCAAAATATGGAAATATAAGGATGACAATGTGACGACCCAAAGGGTCATCACTTATTTTCTCTCTCCTTCCGTGCTCCCGAGGCTTTGAAAACCTCATTTTTAGTTGCCTCGATTTGCGTGAGCAGTCCGGGCGAGTAGCCGGAAAGCTTGTATGTGAACTTCTGTGAAAAATGCTAAAATTTGGTATTAAAATGAGTAAAGTTGACTTTGGTCAATATTTTGGGTAAACGGATCCGGACCCATGATTTGACGGTCCCGGAGGGTCCGTAGAAAAATATGGGACTCGGGCGTATGCCCGGAATCGAAATCCGAGGTCCCGAGCCTGAGAAATGAATTTTTAAAAGAAATTATTTTTCTAAAATTGTTTAGGAATATGGAAATGAAAATTGATTAGAACGTGTTGGTATCGGACCCGTATTTTGGTTCTGGCCCCCGGTACAGGTCTTATATGTGTTTTAAGATATTTCTGTGAAGTTTGGTTGAAATCGGACGTCGTTTGACATGTTTCGGACTTAAAACTCTAAATTTGAAAGTTTATGAAGTTTGATGAAAAAGTGAGGATTTGAGGTTTCATACATTGATTTTGATGTTATTTTGGCAATTTGATCCTACGGTTTAGTTCGTAGGATGTTGTTGAGTTAGTGTATGTGTTTGGTTAGGAGCTCCGAGGGCTCGGGAGTGTTTCGGAGGTGTATCGGGGTGGTTTTGAACTTAGAAACAAATTGCAGAAAATGGGTTTCAACTGTTGCAGACAATTTCTTCTTCGCGTTCGCGACACCTCGTCCGCATTCGCGATGCCTTGAGTTGGTCCTTCATCGCGTTCGCAGTCCCCCCATCACGAACGCATAGGGTTAATTGACCTAGAGAGGACTTGACCAATTTCCTTCTTCGCGTTCGCATGCCATCATTCAGGAACGCGTAGCACATCAACCCCCTTCATTGCGTTCGCGTACATGACCCCGCGATCACGTAGACCAAAGCCCTAGACCCCAGCTCTTCTCTTCTACGCGTTCGCGATTAGCCTTCCGCGTTCGCAATGCTTTTCCTGTCTACCCTTCGCGAACGTGAAGGGAAATTTCGCCCAGTGATTTTTTTAAGTTTTCAGAAACAGTAGATACGGGTTTATTTCAAAATTTAAACGAGCTCTCTTCTTCCCCAGTCACTTAGGAGTCCATTGAAGCCCCCATTCTTCAAGACCACTTGTGTTAGTAAATTCCCACTTATTTTCTTCATTTTCCTTATTTAATTATTGAATTTCTAAGCTTAAATCATGTAATCTAGGGTTGAAATTGGAGGAAATGGGTAGAGTTAGGGCTTTTTAATTTTCTTTGATTTAGGCCTCGTTTTGGGGTCGAATTTGAAAACAAATTATATATTCGGGCTCGTGGGGGAATGGGTGATATGAATTTGGTATGAACCTCGTGTTTCGACCAAGCGGGGCCCGGGGTCGATTTTTGGAATTTTGGGAAGAAAGTTTGGAAACCTATATTTAGGCTTTGGGTTTGATTTGTTTAGCCTATATTGATATTATAAAGTCCTTATTGTATAGATTTAATTGAGTTGGAGACAAATTCGAAAGGGAAGGCGATCGTTGTGGATTGATTTAGCCGTGAAAGTTGAGGTAAGTGTTTGGTTTAACCTTAGCTTGAGGGATTAGGAGTTGAGTCATAATTGCTACCTGTTTTGTGTGGAGTACGACGTATAGGCATGGTGACGAGTATCCATGCGTCGGTGTCGAGCATGACCGTATGTCTTAATTTGATATTTGTATACTCTTGCTAGATCCTATGAAAATCTTGACTGAATATTGGTATTATTAATGTTAAGAAGAAGCTGAATAGGATTGGTTATAGCTGACTCTCCTTGTTGGGATGTTTGACTTGTTGCTATTGTTCCCTTGCCGAGAAAAGTATTGATTTGATTGTTCCCTTGCCGGGAAGAGTATTGAATTGATTGTTCCCTTTCCGGGCTCGTATTGTGTATTGTGTTGAAAGTAAAGGGGGCGGGTGGTATGCCTACCACACATGATATATTGAGATGGGATCGAGTGGTACACCTACCACACAAGTGATATATTGAGATGGGAGTGAGTGGTACGCCTACCACACATGATATATTGAGATGGGAGCGAGTGGTACGCCTACCACACTTGATATATTGAGGTGGGAGCGGGTGGTACGCCTACCATGAGATATTGAGAAATGGGATCGGGTTGTACGACTGCAACGAGATGAGTCGAATATGAAAGTTGCCTTGTTTATTCATTATTGCTAGAAGTTAAACTGTAGATGTACTTACCATTATTCCTGATATTTGTTTCTAACTGTTACCCCTGAAGCATGCTCCCCTCCCTAGTTTAAATTGTTATGTTCTTGCTATTTTCCGTTGTACTCGTATATATATCTGCACATGTTTATGTGATGTCCACTCTAGCCTCGTTACTACTTCGCCGGGGTTAGGCTAGGCACTTATCATCACATGGAGTTGGTTGTGCTGATGCTACACTCTGTGCATTTTTGCACAAGTCCTGGTTTCGAGCAGCAGCAGCAGTAGCTTTAGTTCGGGAGCATACCTTCAGTTCGGAGAGACCCGAGGTAGCGTTGCAGGCGTCCGCAGGCCCGGCGTCTCCCTTATATCCTTATATTAGACTGTCATCTCTTTGTATTCGTGATAAATAGATTTATGTTTCTTTCAGACCTTGTATTTAGTATTTCTTAGATGTTTGTGTGTATGTGACTCCAGTTATTGGGTAGAGATACATGTTGGGATTCTGTATTTTATTAAGCTATTTAAATTTAATACTTCCACTTATTATTGTTGACCTTTCATTATTTAAAAAAATTATTGTCGAAGGATTATTAAAAGGGTTGTTTATTAAAGAAAAAGTAACTAAATTTGGCTTGCCTAGAATCTATGAGTAGGAGCCTTCATGACTCACGAGGGTGGGAAATCCGGGTCGTTACAGACAACTACCGACAATTATGTCAGTTCTGCCATTCAAGAGGTGTACAATAAATCAACCATGGATTGCAAGAATGTAAAAAAAATAAGATGTTTGACTTGACAAAGAAATTAAGAGAGTATGTGCTTGGGTTTTACATTCTTTGTAACACCCCCTGGCTTTTCATTGATTATATTCTTACGCCAATCAATGTAAAACATATATGCCATTGGGTCTTGGGCGTTCTATCTTTGCATGATTGTTGTGCATACTTATATGACTCAATGAGATCCCCAAGACATGATGTTGTAGTTCATAAATCATTGAACTCATTTGATGTAATGATACCAGTGTTGCTCAACACTACTACATTTTATCAGCAAATAAGTGACATTGGAATGAATAAATTACATTATTTGGGAAAAGAGTGTCTATCTGAACCATTTACTCTTATATCAGTGAATAACTTGCCTCAACAGGAAAAGGCGTAAGTTGTAATGTTTTTTTTATATCTTTTTCTTTAGCTTTTAATCATTTATTATTTTATGTTATTCTTTCTTAATATGCGTTTTGTTGCAGTGGTTGTGGTATATATTGTTCTGAATTTGTGGAGTATTTCATTGAAGGCAAAGAGATACCTATTGACAATAACATCTTTGATCTTACACATCTTCGAATAAGAAATGGAGCATTATTATACAATTATGGTAAGAAGAAGCATCTAGAATATCTGATTAGTGAAGATGAGGCCACCGGAAGACTAGAGAAACCTTCCATTTCAAAAAGGCGCAATACAAAGACCAAGAAATAGTTTTTTATTTTTTATTGCAAATTGAAAAGATATTTTGAATTGAAATCCAGATTAATATACTATATATTATGCTGGAATTAAATACTATAAAATTTTTGCTACCTGTATATTTGGCTGGAGATCTATCATTTGAAATCATATTATTGTCACGACCCAAACCCCGGTCGTGATGGCGCCCAACACATTGCTAGGCAAGCCCGACTATTACCCATTAACCAATCCAATTAATAACTCAAAATTTCTGATTTAGGTAAAATATCTTGACTTCATAGTAATGATAAGAGTGCGAAAATCAAAACAACTGAATTAATAGCCCAACAAGATCTGGTGTCACAAGTCTGAGCCTCTAAACATCTGAATAATATCCTATACAACCAAGTCTAAAGCAGAAGTACAAGAGACAACGGGAAGGAGATATCGGGTCCTGCGGACGCCGGCAGCTACCTCGATAACTCAGCAGTAAGGTGAAACGGCAGCAAAATATATATCAACTGCCCTCCTGGATCCCTGTATCTGCACACAAGGTGTAGGGAGTAGAGTGAGTACTCCAACTCAGTGAGTAATAAAAATAAATAACGACTGAAAACATGAAATCTCATAACGGCACAACATAGTGCTATCCCAAGCAGTAAAGTCAGTTATACAGTAAAATAGTGAGTATGAGATAATTCTTCTTTAAAACAGTAAAGACAAATAATTTCCACAGTAAGGATAAATCAAAAATGTGCCCCTCGGGCTCAATATGTAAATCTCAGTATAGTATCAGCTATCCTCGGGCTCGCTCCCAACTCACCAGCACACATCATCAGCCCCTCGGGCTCACTCCCAACTCACTACACACAAGCAACGGCCTCTCGGGCCCACTCCCAACTCACCTGGGTACCCTGCGCTCACTGGGGGTGTGTACAGACTCCGGAGGGGCTCCTACAGCCCAAGCGCAATATCAATAGGCCTGAAAGCCTTCACACATCACACACGAGGCCTGAAAGCCACCTCACATAACACTCGAGGCCTGACAGCCTCCTCACATCACTCAACATATCCTCACAGACGGCCCTCGGCCTCAATTAGTCCAGAAAATAGTCATAAGCCA
>MU674309.1:470595-526872 GCA_026770625.1 Nicotiana glauca | reverse complement strand
CAACCTAACTGGCAAATATTCAAACAATATTGTTTATGATAAGCATCAAGAAGAAACGTGATACAGCAACACGTTCGTGGAATAACTGGTCTATTATATAACTTCTGAAGCGCATACAAGGGGAGATGATTCTTCTTATAATATTTGAAGCTAAAAAGGTACCTGGAAGTCAGAAATATAACAGGAAGAGGAGGTCAACGGCAGTAGGTACAATCAGTAAACAGCCAATAGCAATTTTTTGTGAACCAGAAGTAGACAGTATGGTACAACAGCTTAAAATCACTCTTAAACCATAAAATCAGTTCAGGAACAGCCCAGGAATGAATTTAGAAACCTCAACAGCAGTCGATTTGATCAAAAACAAACTCATTTGACCTCAAGTTATTCAAAATTTAACTAGGAAGCTACATGAAGTCTCAATGTAACAGTATTTTGAACTTTTCTGCCAGGTTTTTCTATTGTTTTTTGGTTTTCCTTTTGAAGCAAGTTAAAATCCAAGAAGTTCAGATCTGAATTTTAAATTTCAGATTCTGCAGAGATTGAGGGGATTTTAGGGGGGGAAATTGGGTTCAAAAACTTGTTTATTAAGGCATTGGGATCCTTTTTATAGGCACAAATGAGGCAGAATGTTCTAGATATTTTACTCATTTTCCCTCCCTTTTTAATTTCAGATATTACATATTAAACCCCCAAATTGTGACTTGTTATCCAAGTTACTGCACCTAGAATGCTAAAACTTACACCTAGACCCCTTCTAGAAGGATCTAGGGTGTTCTAGCTTGGCTTTCCTACCCTTAAAATACCTACACTACCCTTTCATGAGTTCTGAAATTACTATTCCTAAAGAAACTACCCTTTTTTATGCCTAAAATGCCCTTCTAACAGTCTGAAATTTACAGCCCAATGTTAACTACACCAAATCCCTTACCCCTGTTAAAAATTAACTGAAGTTAATCCTAATGAGTATAAACTAGCTATAACCAATCAACACAACTAAAACTTAATCCTAGCTCACCTAAATGCTTCAATTAGTACTATCATTAGACTAAACAGCAATTAAACGAAAGAAACAAACTAATAATTTGCAAAACAATACTGAAAATATAGTAAACATGGATTAAACACAAAACTGAAACTAAAAATAGAATATAATCGCAAGAATTAAACCAAGACAGTAAAATCAAATTAAAACTAAAGAGACAGAATTCAACAAACTAATAAAGAGTTACTCTAATATTTAAGAAAAACACAAGGATGGATTAATGTTACCTAAAATCAATACTGAACTAGATTAAAGAATCCAAACAAAGTTAAACTAATGTGACGAGATTAAATTCAAACAGGTATGAACTCGGAATTAGTTATGAACAGTCTCCAAAATTGACCAAATTAAATAAAGAAGAAGTTATACTATACTGATCGAAATTAAACTAGAACGCTGGAAAGAAACTCACTATGAGAAGCATTCGCCCAAGGAAAAAAGGTTTACCCGAAACTGGTTCAATATCCAAAACCCTAGATCTGCAACTCAGGCCCTTCTGCTTGGATTTGAGGGATTCTGGGCATGGAATAATGATGAGGGAAGGAAGACGGTTGCTTGGTATGATTTTGGGTTCATTTGGGCCAATTTATGACTTGGCCGGATTTTTAGATTTAAAGTTTTGAGAAGATAGGCTGAGATTTGAAAGAAACGGGCCACGGATATGGAAAGGGGAGGTAAAGGAGCACCGGTGGTGTAATTTTGGGCTTATTTGGAGCTCCACCGCCGCCGCCGGCGATTTTCGACTGGCGGCGATATGGCGGAGTGTGGCGGAGAAAGGCGGAGGGAAGGCCGGCGTTACAGGCGAGGGAGACTGGGGTACGAGGAAGGAGACCAAGTGTCTAGGGTTTATGAAAAGTTTTCAGACATTAATATTAAAATCTGAGTTTGATCAAAGGCCGTTGGATTAATTAACATGAAGGGTTGTGATTTAACGACGTCAAAACGACGTCGTTTTGGGTTCAGGGTCTTGGACCGGATGGGGTTATTTGGGGCCTGGGCTGGATCCACATGACTTTGTTTTTTGGGCTAGGGAAATTATTAAAGAGCCCAATTGGTTTTTGTATTGGACACCCTTTGTTTTATATTGTATTTTATTTACTTTGCTCTTGTATTTCATTTTCATTTTGTATTTTTTGTGTTTTTAGTTTGCATTGTATTTTTTGAATTTTATAAAAATGCAAAAAATAAAAATAAAACTTTAAACTAAACTAATTAATAGCCTAAAATTACTTTTAAAACTATTTTGTAACAATTTTCAATTAAAGCAATAAAATGAACTATTTTTGATTTTTCTTTAGATTGTTCTAAAATGAATTAATATCTACTTCATACTAAAATGTGAAATTAAATTCCTAATGCAAATGCATATTTTTGTATTTTTTAATATGAATTATTATGCAACCAATTAACACAAATATGCAACAATTATCAGAAAATGACACCAAAATACACAAAAATTGTAAAAATAAAGAAAAATCATTTCGTTTGAATTTTTGGGAATAATTTGCTTAGGGCAAAAATCACGTGCTCACATGTACAGTGATGTGCAATGCCTTGTTCTGACTCAATCCTTCCGGTGGCAGCTCATCTTCGTAGAAGGTGATTTTGTGACTCTCCAATACTTGACCTACCATGTTTGCCATTTCTCATCCAGTGATGTTGCTGGGGACGTACGCCTCACTCAGAACCTTCAACAAGGCATTTTTGTCTGAATCGGAACTCTGTAGCAAAGCCATGATAGAGATCTGGATTCCTTTGCTTGTATCTTTCTCCAGAGATCATCGGGCCCAGTTTCAATGATGGCTTGTCGACCAGAGGTCTGCTTACTCGACTCAGCCAAGTGTTCCGGGGTATAAACCCTGCCAGTTCTTGTCATACCTTGTGTTGCAATTGTTTCTCCGAACTTGGCTTTTCCCTTCCTTCTGGCCTCGGTTGTGTAGTCCCATGGTATGGCTTTTATGTGGAATTGTATCACGACTATCATTGCTACTGGAATAGGCACCCTTGCTTTGGAAGGTAACACAGCAACTTCAAATGGCTCAGGTGCTTTTGTGGACCCAAAATCGACCTCAATTGGTGTTGGCGTCTTTGCAGAGGCTGGTATTTCAAAATCAAGTGGTATGGACATGTTCACCTCGACATCTTCAGAAGGCTGAATTTGGACTACAATCGGATTAAGAGTGACTGTTGGTTTCTTTGGATCGTCACCTTCCGTGATCAAACCAATTGATCCTTTGGGATACCAATCATCCTCTATTTCAATCATACGAACACCTCCACCCTTGTGGTCTGGTAGAGGTTTGTTGACATTCGTAGCGGGCTCCTTTAACACGATGATCGTGTTGTCAATCAAAGCCTGGATCTTGTCCTTCAAAGAGCAGCATTCATCAAGGGTATGCCCCTTCATGCCAGAATGGTATGCATAGGTTTTATTTGGGTTGATCCATTGGGAGGGGTTTTCAGGGGTTATAGCAGGGATAGAGGTGACATAACTAGCAACTTTGAGTCTTTCATACAGTTAGTCGATAGGTTTAGCAATGGCGGTATACTGTTTAGGAGGTATGAGGTCAAATTTTGGTCGAGGTCTAGGAAATTTTTGGTGGGTGGGAGGTGATTGATAGTGGGATGGTTGAGTGTTGTAAGCTTGGTAGATGTGAGCGGGTTGGGAATATCTGGGTGAAACAGGTTGGTATGTAGGAGGTGGAGGCGATTGATAGGTAGGTGTTGGAGCTTGGTAGGAAGGTGAGGGTGTTTGGAAATTTGGAGTGGGTTGAAATGTTAGTGGAGATATCGGGTAGGTTTGGTATTTGACAGGTGATTTGGTTCTCTGTGCAACCATTATGGCACTTACGTCCCTCTTCTTGGATGTACCACCAGACTGCAGAGCCTTGTTGGTGGCTTGCAAGGCTTCAAAGTTAGTAACCATACCACTCTTAATACCTTCTTCAATCCTTTCTCCTAGCTTGATGATGTCAGAAAATTTATGATTCTTGATCAGCATCAGTCTTTCATAGATATTACGGATCCTGAGCCCAGACGAAAAATTTGTTCATCTGTTCTTCCCCTAAAGCAGGTCTAACCTTAACAGCCTCTGATTTCCAACGAGTGGCATACTCGAAGAACGTTTCCGTGGGTTTCTTCTTTAAATTCTGAATGTAAAACACATCCAGTGCATTTTCCATGTTGAACCTGAACCTATCCATGAAGTCGGACGCCATACTAACCCACTTTGACCACTTCTTTGGGTCATGGCTAATGTACCAAGACAGAGCATCTCCTTTCAGGCTCCTCATGAAAAGCTTCATGCGGATCTTCTCATCTTTCCCTACTCTGACCAGCTTTCGCAGTATGTCCTCAAGTGAACCCTGGGATCCCCTGTACCATCAAACATTTCGAACATGGGAGGTTTGTACCCCTCGGGCAGTTTGACATCGGGTTGTATGCATAAACCTTCATAGTTTAGCCCCTCGATTCCCTTACTACCTTCAACGCCTCGGATCCTGGTGGTCATTTTCTTAAGTTCTTCAGCCAAAATTCTGATGAGCGAGTCTTTATTATCGGACTAGGGTGTCCTTGAGATGGGTTGAGTAGGGTGCGGCATAGTTTCCACATATATGGGGGTGTTGTGTTTGTTGTAGCAGTGGTCATTTGTGGAGTTCAATGGTTTCCGGATGAGCAGCGGAGTGTTGTTGGGACTGTGGCATGTATTGCAATGGTGTTGAGGAACGGGATGGTTTGGGACATTTTGTGGAGGTATGGGATTCTGAGTAACTTCTGGGGCAGCAAGGGAAAATGACAGACTTGCCAAATTCCGAACTTGATCAAGCTCTTCTTGGAACTTCAGTAATTTTGGTTCTATCTTAGAGGCATTCTCCTTGGGGACCATGGCTATCATGCCCCAAACCTAGGGACATGACCGGCGCCCGACCGAGTAGCCTTAGTCAAGCGGACCTGAGTGCCTTTCTATCCCACGTGTTACCCCATATTTTCATTGCTCATTAATCAAGGAATTAGCCATTTATAAATAAAACACCTTTTTACAAAACATACATAACATACATGGTTACTTAATGAGGTTTACAACTTACACCACCCAACATACAAAATACATATTTACATAAGTTCGTAACCTACATTTACTGTCTACGGAGCCTCTAAGGATACAAAGGATAATAGAACACTTGCCGGTAACAAGGCTCCGGCTATACCTTACACAAATACAAAAACATGACTCCGGAATATAAGCGGCATGAGCCACGCAGGGCCCCGAGAGGAAAGGGTCTCACCAATACAGCTGACAGGAAGTGAAGGAGTGCTACTATTGGTGGACTGGAGTACCTGCTATAGAACCACCTACAATGATAACACGAATGTAGCACCCCCGGCAAAAGGGACGTCAGTACATTTAAATTTTACTGGTATGTATGAACAAACTTTGCCCCAAGTAAACTCAAACCATACACAAGTAACGAGCAATAACAAAATCAACAATCAAATACACATTTAAGGAACAATCAAGCCAAACAAGTTTACAATCTCTCTTTTTTCCCTTAAACATTATCACATCAATGATTTCACAATTTTTCTCATATTTTCATTTCAATAGTGATTTCGATCATGTTTCACCCTTATTACCTCAGCCACCCTTATCACCCCAACCCATGATTTATCATTTGTGTTGCGGCGTGCAACTCGATCCCACCGGACAATCACATTCAATTAACAATACAATTACAACAACAATTCACAAAAAAAACAATAATTCTCAAGGAACAACAACAACTCCAAAAGGCAACAACAACAATTTACAAGAACTTCCATATCCATCTATACCATTTCTATCGTATTCCACAACTCATATGCATATTATGTTACAACCGGAATTTTCCATGACAAATCATATATGTTACTACCTCAGCTGTTCCAATTGCATCAATTGTTATTTCCTTCCATCATTTGTTTCACAATGCTTACCACATAGCCCATTTACAATCACACACTTGGTATATTGCCAATTACTTACACCATTATATAGAGAGACATAACCACAAACACTCAACCATACCGATCAGAAGAATGGCACAGACAATTCACGTAGGAATCACTTACAAGCACTCAAGCACCAAACAAGGCGATTTTATAAATGTCAAAGTTAGCCATACATACCTCGATTAGGCTTCCCTTAAGTTACTACAAAGTTCCGAAAATTCTAGCAATTCCAATCTACTATGAGACACAACAAAATTGAACACGAATTAGAAAGGTATTCATGGTTTCAGCTCATTTGAGCATTTTATCCAATACTAGTTGGGCATCTTAGTTTCAAATCTCCTTTTTCAAAGTTTTCCTTCATTACCCAACCAAATCTTTGCTTATATGTTAAACAATCTACCCACAAGCCTAATTTTTACATGTTGTATACATAATAGTATTACACCCAAGAATCATGCCTCAATACCCCATTTTATACCCCAAACTCGAAATTCAAACCTAGAGTATAGAATCTTGCCTCTTAGATGAAGAACTTGTGATTAGGTTCTTTGATTCTTGAAGGTTGATGCAAGGTTTGGATGATTATGAAGCAAGACCTCTCCTTTCTCTCTCTATATGCTCTCATCTCTCTCTAAAATTAGTAAGAAATGACCCCAAAATGAACCCCAAAGCCTATATATTGAAATGGGGTCGGGTTATAAAAATTTAGAAAATTTGGAGTCCAAGTCCGATCACAGATATGAAATGCGATCAGCATAATGGACCGCAAAATGTGTTCCAAAAACATTTTTCCACTGTTTCAGTATGCGGCGAAAATGCGGTCTGCATACATGATTTGCGGTCGCATAATGGACCGCTTTTTTAACCTCAAATTGACTGAACCATTGACTCACTCTGCGGTGCAAAATGCGGTCCGCATATCAGTTATACGGTCGCATAATGGACCGCATCTTGACCTTAATTTTTAACCAACCACTACCTTAGTATGTGGCAGGAATGCGGTCCGCATACTGGATCTGCGACCGCATTCCGGACAGCAGAATGGCATTTTTTTTTGGGAACTTGATTTCTTTGATTTTTAAAAACTTAGATCAACACCAAGGGTCCAAACCATTTACACATTCCTAATGCATATCCGGATATGGACACCACAAGCTACAAGCTTTTGAGCACAATTTTTTACGGGGCATTACATCCTCCCCCACTTAAAATCATTCGTCCTCGAATGAGGATTTTGAAAATCAGTTGGTTTTGAAAAAAAAGAAAAACATGATATGTATGCTCCCAAATTTTCACTAACTCCCCTATTTTTAGAAAATTTCGCCAGAGTTTCCTTTGTAATTTGAATATATCCACCTGTCAGAGAGCCCCCAAAATATATTTCCAAGCACCATTACACAACTTCTATTATCCCTACAACTGGTATACAATTCATTTCCTCATCACTTGCACATATTCAACACTTGACACATTTTTGCACATAGTTTAGTCACTTCAATGAGTCACATACAGTTCAACCAATACACTATACACATTTCAATTAATCATTACCAATCTATACTACCATTAATCATTCACTTATCACAAGAGTTCTTGCAACAATTTCATTTACCAAAAAAAAAGGGTTTGCACATGACTCAAATAATCACAACACATAAAATTCTTGCACAACTTGAGGAGTTACAATAGTAAAGCATTTTGGGGAGATATGGGGTGTCTTTACACCAAATGGAACACAACATCAGTTTTGCTTAGAGATAAAAGTTCGCACGATCACTACTAGACTTGTTCAAACAAATGGGGATATTTTTCTTTCATTTCATCTTCCGCTTCCCATGTGGCTTCCTTAACTCGATAAAGTACCACAATATTTATATATCAATAACAAGAACCTCATCATTACAAACACTACTTTATCACGATGATACCTGGGCATGGACTGCACATTTTTAAATCATATCACCTAGAAGGTACCTTTCAAATCAAAACCAACTGCTATGCAATCAAGAGAAAATATTTTATTTTCACAATACTCTCGGCCTTTAATGACCTCTTATATCTACAGACTTTTCTAGAACACATTCACGAGAGCAATTTCGACCCCTAAACTTACCTAATAAGGCTAACAATTAGATATTTCGCATAAGCTAACAATCCACTAACTTCACCTTCAATAATTTCCACCGGAATGATACACAATTGATATCCACCTACTTTCTTAGACATAGACATGTGAATCCACAAAATATATAGCGAACAACTATGGGGACACTTCATACTCCTACTGCGGTCTAATGTGGAATACACTTATGCAACCTTTATTATCAACTCACACAACATCTTCAGGGGAAAAAATACTGAGAATAGCCTGCTCACCCTCCAAACTCTAAATCTCTAGGCAAACACTCACACTAAACCCTTGATGACCTTCAACAATTACTCTAAGATGTGGTATCATAAACTGACCATAAAATTACCTATCAAATATACATGTTATCACACTTTGAAGCTTCATCTTTGACTCATCTGAACTTACAATACCCAATGGATCTAATACAATGAGGAACAACAGAGTTCAAGATCAGGCTGGAGTTATTCAGGAATCCATTAATGCGCTGAGTAGAGTACTTTCTGAGGTTATATGCTAAGGGACACAGAAGTTACAACTAACAATGCTGACATGGTTAATCACTGTGACGACGTCAATTATTACACAAATGAGGCATAGGGTTAAGTAGTACATTGGCAATAGGAACCATTAAGGAGGAATATTCAAGTACATGACCCAGTTATTTCCTAGAGTGAAGGGAAAATCAATTCATGCTCCGATACCTGAATACGATATGGGATTTCAAATACATGAAGTGAAAATACACTCCTGACATTAGCTAACACAAGGAATCTTTGTCGTAAGCCCATGAGGATGAAAAGAAGTTGAACAATTATGAGATTATTACATTTCAAACAGCTTAAACCTTCCTGATAGTTGATTATATATGAGAGAACTAAAGATACGGACACTTGTCTTTCAAATCAACATGCTCATGATATGTGCAAAAATCTAAAGGCATCTAATCTCAACCTTTTACAAGTGAAACCACATAGCTAGGACATCCTACCATAGGGGTGAAATCATGTATTGGTTAGAGGAGTTCCAATGGTTAACATGATGCTCCGGGGAAAAAGACAAATGACACTCATATCCACCTACCAAGGGTAGAAAAACTCCCCTCGCATGAAAATGATACAATCAATTATTCTAGAAGTCGAGTGAGAAGGAGGCCACGTAACCCATTCAATCCGACATATTTAAGACTTTTTGAAAAGGACATACACTTTGGTTTGAAATCGTGGCAATTAAATCTTGAGCCTTAAGGAAAAATCATTACTTTTTGAAACCAAATAGATATGCCCTCGTGGTCCTAGAAAATCATTAACAATGACGAGAAAGTACTTAAAACCATTACGAGTTGGTATAAAACAAGACCTTAAAGTGCTCACATGGATAAGTTCGAAAGAATGAGACGTCTTAATGCATTTATTGAGGAGAAGTAACATGGGTTATCTAGTTACATGTATAAGCAGAGCAGGTAAATGGTTGTTAGAAGAACATCTACAAAGACTACCAGCAATATTTATTTATTTTAACAAAAGGAATATGTCCCCTTCCTTAATGCTACAAGACTTCCTCTTTGATGTCATGAAACGCAAATGAATTTTACAATGAGAGTTATCAGATGAAATAGATTATAGTGTAGCGAAACTAATGAGCACCATTTGGAACCAACAAGCTTAAACTAAGCCGAAGATATTAGAAGTCCATAGTAAAGGGGGATTTACCCACTTTCAGTGTCCTTTTAGAAAAGGGTACTTGTAGAGTATAAAAAGGAGGTGAATTTAATTGAATCGTATAGTTGGATGACTAGTCAAGACATTGAGATAATATCGCATTGAAGATTATGGGTAAACAACACACCATGCAGGACAAATGAAAAGAAAGTGAAAGAGTCTTATGGAAGTAACCTTTACATTGTATCCGCTAGGAAGGGTGGTAGTATAAAGTGATTACGAGAAGTTACCCCTTTTTTTTAAAGAAGATCTCTGTATGAAGTCACGTGATATATAGCTCTAGAATTCAAAATAATCCAATTATGTTTAGCAACTCACTACAACACACTTCTACACAATCAGCTATTGCAAATCACATTGGGAGATGTTATAAGACTTGACTGAGAGAAAGGCTTTGATATATGAATGTGTTACTAGGTGTACTTCTCCTTGGTCAACCCAAAACCTAAAGGCAAGAGTTAGACTGATAAGAAGATCGTTGGACTGGCACAAGTGTAGATAATCCATTATCGGAAAGAGGTCATTCAATTCCAGCAATTGTGATATGCTATCAACCCTTGATGAACTTGAAGTGATATGAGAACACAATAAGATAGTATAGGATAATCACAGAGGGTTTGCAGATATTCATAATGAGTTCTTCATGGATTTTAACTTGAGAACTACCCAGATGCTAATGAAATACAGAAGAATATCAGAAATAGGCGTCGTGCTGTAATAACCCCCAAAGGTGTGCTTGGCCTTGACAGAGAGCCTAGTAGGGGTCCTTACGAGAAAGGAAGTGTTACCATGACTCATGGAAGGATATGTTCTCTCATGGTTATCGAACATGTGTGGGGAAACTAGCACAATGGATTCACTAACTAAAGAACACAATGAACACATGTTATGGAGGTGTAAAGAGAAAATAAACATATGTTATGAGCTGGACATGCTTCTGCTATATTAACTCCCAACTGCAATATACGACCATGCCACGAGCAACCATAATACTAGAAACAAAGTGAGCTACCTACAGCGGGATGTCCCAAGTGGACACGAAAGTTATGGCAACATAATATTTTCCTATGATGGGGATGTGAGGGTCCCAATTTTCAAAGAGACTTTATGCACACGGTGACCATTTCGATTTACATGCACTCATGTGATAGGTGTTAAGGTATGCTCTTATGTTACTAGGCAGTGAGAAGATTTCATGATGATGTTCGCAAGAGAGTAGATTGACTGTTCAAAGCATATAAGTCATATACATAACTGAGTAAAAGAGTGACTCGAGAAGGATCGCAATGTTGGGATGCTTTGCATGGAACTTGAAACCACATAGGTAAACTTTATGATGGTGCATGTATAGACACAAGCGAGTAGATTTTGTCCTTTTAAATAAAAAGATTCTGTACGAAATTCAATGGATATAGTCCCTTGGTGAGAATTTAGGAAAAGCAAGTGGGAAGTATCAACCCTAGAGTCATAACTCAATTCAAGGGCATAATTATAAAACTTAATTCCACAAGAATGTAAATAAGAGAATTCATAATAGAGTAGATTCATGAATAGTGTGTCTCGTTCAAAGAGTCGATACACACAATGTTTTCTTATTCAATACATTATTAAGACCATGTTTATGAGAACTCTTCAATATGGATGTACATGTACAATGAGTAGAAATTCTAATTTGACTCACCTAATGACTTTAGGTTGGTAGGGCAATAGCTTAATCGATACCTCTCGACTCCGCATCCCTAACGTAAATAGATAACATACTGATATACTACATGATCTGATGGTGCAGAGACATCAATAGGGACGAGGACACTCCCCTCTTAGCGATATGTTTTACCAATCCATCCACAACTCAATACATTCTCCTAAAAAGTCCTTGGGTAATCCACTCGGACTCAATGGTGGGATCAATCCCTCCATACATGCTTCAAATTCGCGGATTATGGTATCAAGGTTACCAATATTGAGAATGAGACTTAGAGAGGAAATCAACTCCATAACTTAAGCTCTATCGCACGATTGAAGTATCAAAGAAGGGTGAAATTCCTAAATGTCCGAATAGCCTCCAACTTAAAGATGTGGTCAACAACACACCGATAAGAAGGACTCTACTAGACACGGCTCCGAGACATCCTAAGGACACTTCAAAACCTTGGGCTCTGATACCAAGTTTGTCATGCCCCAAACCGAGGGATATGACCGGCGCCCGACCGGGTAGCCCTAGTAAAGCGGACCTGGGTGCCTTTCCTATCCCACGTGTTACCCCATATCTTCATTACTCATTAATCAAGGAATTAGCCATTTATAAATAAAACACCTTTTTACAAAACATAAATAACATACATGGTTACTTAATGAGGTTTACAACTTACACCGCCCAACATACAAAATACATATTTACATAAGTTCGTAACCCATATTTACTGTCTACGGAGCCTCTAAGGATAAAAAAATGATAATAGAATACTTGTCGGTAATAAGGCTCCAACTATACCTTACACAAATACCAAAACATGACTCCGGAATAAGAGCGGCATGAGCCACACAGGGCCCTAAGAGAAAAGGGGCTCACCAATACAGCTGACGGGGAAGTGAAGGAGTGCTACTGTCGGTGGATTGGAGTACCTGCTATAGAACCACCTACAATCATAACACGAATGTAGCGCCCTCGGCAAAAGGGACGTCAGTACATTTGAATTGTACTGGTATGTATGAACAAACTTTGCCCCAAGTAAACTCAAACCATACACAATTAACGAGCAATAACAGAATCAACAATCAAATACACATTTAAGGAACAATCAAGCCAAACAAGTTTACAATCTCTCCTTTTTCCCTTTCAACATTATCACATCAATGATTTCACAATTTTTCTCATATTTTCATTTCAATAGTGATTTCGATCACTTTCCACCCTTATTACCTCGGCCACCTTTATTACCTCGGCCATCCTTATCACCCCAACCCACGATTTATCATTTTGTGTTGCAGCGTGCAACCCGATCCCACCGGACAATCACATTCCATTAACAATACAACAACAACAACAACAATTCACAAAAAAAACAACAATTCTCAAGGAACAACAACAACAATTCCAAAGGGCAACAACAACAATTTACAAGAACTTCCATAGCCATCTATACCATTTCCATCGTATTCCACAACTCATATGCATATTATGTTACAATAGGAATTTTCCACGACAAACCATATATGTTACTACCTCAGCTATTCCAATTGTATCAATTGATATTTCCTTCCATCATTTGTTTTACAATGCTTACCACATAGCCCATTTACAATCACACACTTGGTATATTGCCAATTACTTACACCATTATATCGAGAGACATAACCACAAACACTCAACCATACCAATCACAAGTATTGCACAGATAATTCACGTAGGAATCACTTACCAAGCACTCAAACACCAAATAAGGCGATTTTACAAAGGTCAAAGTTAGCCATATATACCTCGATTAGGCTTCCCTTAAGTTACTATAATGTTCCGGAAATTCTAGCAACTCTAATATACTATGAGACACAAGAAAATTGAACATGAATTAGAAAGGTATTCATGGTTTCAGCTCATTTGAGCATTTTATCAAATACTAGTTGGGCATCTTAGTTTCAAATCTCCTTTTTCAAAGTTTTCCTTCATTCCTCAACCAAATCTTTGCTTATATGTTAAACAATCTACCGCAAGCCTAATTTTTACATGCATGTATACATAATAGTATTACACCCAATAATCATGCCTCAATACCCCATTTGATACCCCAAACTCGAAATTAAAACGTAGGGTATAGAATCTTACCTCTTAGATGAAGAACTTGTGATTGGGTTCTTTGATTCTTGAAGGTTGATGCAAGGTTTGGATGATTATGAAGCTAGATCTCTCCTTTCTCTCTCTATATGCTCTCATCTATCTCTAAAATCAGTAAGAAATGACCCCAAAATAAACCCCAAAGCCTATATATTGAAATGGGGTCGGGTTATAAAAATTTAGAAAATTTGGAGTCCAAGTCGGGTCTGCGGTCGCATTTTGCGATCGCAGATACGAAATGCGGTCCGCATAATGGACCGCAAAATGTGTTCCAAAAACCTTTTCCCACTGTTTCGGTATGTGGCGGAAATGCGGTCCGCATACATGATTTGCGGTCGCATAATGGACCGCATTTTGACCTTAATTTTTAACCAACCACTGCCTTAGTATGTGGCAGGAATGCGGTCCGCATACTGGATCTGCGATCGCATTTCGGACCGCAGAATGGCATTATTAATTTTTTTTTTGGAAACTTGATTTCTTTGATTTTTAAAAGCTTAGATCAACACCAAGGGTCCGGACCGCGGCTAGCATATCCGGATCTGGACACCACAAGCTACTAGGTTTTGAGCATAAATTTTTACGGGGCCTTACAATGGCACTACGACTGACCTCTACCCGTTCAGCTGAGTTGTTTGAATCTTCCATTCTTCTTTTGCCTTTGTTCCTAATAGGACTGGGAGGAGGAGTAGGTGAAGGGCCCCTGGATCTTGTAAAATATGCTGATGTTGCCAGAATTCCCGAACTAACCTTTGGGGAGGGGAATAATCAAAAGCAAAAACAAAAAGGTAACAAGTTAGTAAAGATTATAAGAAAGGATGTTGCAATATTTAACCACGTAGTGCAGGAAATATAAAGCGTGCCCTAATTTTGGGGACCTCGTTATGCCCGAGGTAGGCCTAGCGACAAGTAAATTTGGAGAACTTAGAATACTAAATGTCTCATTTTATTGATAAGTAAATTAGACGAATCCCAAAACAACACTAAATAACATGAAATAAAAATGTCACTAGTGGCCATAGGCCTTATTACATTTCTCGAAGCAAAAGGGAAAAACTCCTATCTATTTGGTCCCAGAAAGACCTTCCCAGATTCGGCAGTGTTAGCTCCCTTGTATTGCTCTCCCAGCTCGCGTAATCCTAGCAGCAAGTAAGCCCTCGCCAGATATCTGCCTTCATTTCCCTTAGCAACTCAGCAATCCTCAACCCTCTTCAGAAACTTCTTTTCAAGTTCCACTATACCCCGCTCCAAGCAAATCAGTCGTTTGTTGGCGCTGACAGCCATATGCTTCCATTCTCCAATTAGCTTTTGATTAGCTTCTTGTATTTCACAGTGCTTGTTTTCACATTCCTGCATTCTCTTACGCAATTGGTTGTATTTTACTTGTGCTTCAGCCTTTTTATCAATGATTATGTGACGTTGAACAAACCTGGGCTGACCCAAATCATTGTGATTGTCTTCCAGCCATCCTAAATAGTGTGGGGTACTCTTTTCCTAAGACAATTTTGCAATGCCACATATGCTGAGCCTGGCACCTGTATGGGCTATTGTCATCCTGAAAGTCAGCTCAGAAGTGACTTATCTTGTCGACCCTTGGTATAACCTGCTTCCTACCTGCCTGTCTCATAACCCGAATAGGGACATATGGGTAGGTCCCTCTCAAACCGATCAGTATCAGAAATGGCGCATCCCTAGATTGGATGATGAATTCTTCAGTAGAAAACCACTCGAACATCCATTGCACTCGGTCCTCAGTAAGATTTTCAAAGAGTTCGACCCATTCTCTAGCATTCTCTGGTTAGGCAAACATGTTGGGCATGTAATTCATTCGTTTTGGGTGATGAAAGGCGATATGATCGTCCCAGCCTCTACGATGGATTTCTTGTCGGTACTCACCCCTTTGGAGGTGTTCCATGAGCCATAGTTGGAGTAGAAATTTACAACCCTCGAAGTGCTTGGCTCCCTTTGACACTTTTCTAGGGCTCGGTATATTTCTGCAACTATCATTGGCACAAAACTGAATGGTTATCCGTTAATTCCTTCCATTAATGTTTTGGTGACAATGGCTAGCCTGGTATGGATTCTTGTTTTATTTATTGGAAACACTATCATCCCCAAGAAACAGAACATGAAGACAAAGACCCTTCGATGGATGTGCCCCAATGAAGTGAGGGCGAACTCGTCGGGATAAGTACGGTAAGATTTGCTGTGGCCATACCTTTCATACAAATAGTCAAAGGGAATGTATGATTCCTTCAAACATGTCAAGTCGGTATTTTTCTTTAGACCCATCATTTTGAGAAAGCCCCTACACTTGCAATTTTTCGGCATTAGCAAACCCGGAGTTTCCCACGGTATCCCAACTAGTCCTCTTATTTCCTCAAGCAAAGGCGTTATCTCAATGTTTCCAAAGCAAAATACCGACCTATAACAATCCCAAAATAGAGTTGCAGATTCTATGATTTTATTGTTAGGTTGAATGTCTAGGAGAGAAGGCAGGTTTCCTAGATACTTCCTGACAAGAGCTTGATCGCTGGAATGAAGATCTCCCCACCAATTCAGCAATTTGGGGTGGATATTGGTGACCATGCCGAATCTGGGGACTTCGTGCCTCATTTCTGCAAGACAAAGGGTTAGGCCCTTACCCTCACCAGACTCGACTATTTAATATCAACAATTAGCATAACGAGCATTTAGTTCTCCAAATCAATGCACAGGACGTGGTAGTGTCCGTTTTGGTTTCAGGGAGACCTTGTGGACTTTGGACAAGGCTATCTTAAAGAGTCATTATGCGGACGACATAACTGACTCGACTAGGTTTGACAATGATGCATGCACAATTAAACAGAGTAGGGTTTCTATGGGGTATTAGACTGATACCCTTGAGCGGATAACTCAAGAGGGAAAGGCGCGGAACTGTCGACGGCACCACTTATCGACTAGTTTTACCGCAAATATGCCTTTGCCAAATTTAGGGGGTGATAATATATGAAGGGCGCAACCACTCATTATAAGCGTTGCTATGGTATTTTGTTTGGCACGAGTGGAATATGATGTTGGAAATGCAATTACAATAACTAAAAAGTTGTCATGTATTTCCATGTTCATAAAGTAATAATTACAACAGTTTCTCATAATTTACAACAGTATTGAAGGAAGGCCATAAAGGAAAACATTAAACAAAAGAAACGAAGAGCCAAGTCAGTTTCGTAGTAGAAGAAAGAATAAATACATAAAAACACATAAAGACATGTAAAGAAGCATAGAGTCACAAATGGCATGAAATGGTAAAAGCCTTAAAGAAATCCCCGGCAGAGTCACCATGTTGTCGATGCCCCCTTTTTCTTGCGAAATCAGGTTTATGACATTTGGGCGGACAACTTTTTTCCTTTTGGAAATTGGGTTTGCAATTTAGAAGAGTCGCCACCTAATGATTAAGTGCATTAGGACACTAGAAAAATGAGTTAAATTTAGCAAACCAGAGGTTGGGTAAGGGCTTGAAATTATCTCGAGGGAAAGGTGTTAGGCACCCCTAGAGATCCACTAGTGTGGTTCCCGGCCATGCTACAAATTTTGTCTTTAAATACAAACAACAAATAAATAAGCAAGCATTGTAAATACTAGGTAACTTTCACATAATAGTTGCAAATAAAAGAAGTACATGAGGTTTAAAGAATTCTGAAATTTGGAAGAAGGTAGTTTTATGATTAAAGAAAAGATACACAAGTAAAGGGGAAGGGGTCAAATAATTGATGCAAGTAACTTAAAAAAAAAAAGAAGTGGAAGAGGCGAAAGTTGGGAAGAAAAAGTACTGAAAATCGGACAACTAAAAGAGAGATTTGCATAAAAGGTGCAAGTAATTGAAGTAAAAGAAGAAGTTGAAGAAACTGAAAACTAAACAGCTTTAAAATTCTGGAAAAAGGAAGTAAACAAGTAAAGAGGAAGGGGGGTCCTAGATTTATAGATAACATGGATCACCCCACACAACACCCGGTAACCATTTATACATGTGGTATTATCGCGTGGTCATCATATCCATGTCTACCCTTATCCACCCCGTTAAGGTATTAAATTGCAGAAAGGTCTCGTTACTTATTGCATGCTATTACCCGTCCCAATCCTATCTTCCCCGGAGGTATTAGGGACTACTACTCCTAAAAGGGAGGGAAAATTGGCTTTTAGAGTTTAAAAAGGACAAAAGCCTAAGGCGACATTCAAAACAGACATGACAAGTATGGGGAAGCACATAACAAACAAGGCTCAAACAAACCTCCTTACAACATAAAGAACATATAGTTTTAGCATGTCTTTTAGATACTGATTAGGTCTTTACTTAAACGTTAAGGCGTGGCTGATTTATCACATATTTTCATATAAGAAGTCCAAACTAGGCCTGCCAGCTGGTTGTAATTATTAAAGACTGATGTACTTAATTAATTACCTAATGGCTTGCCTAGGTGATCATATAGGCATGATATTTAGCAATGCGAAGCATACTGATTTGAAAGAAAGCTTTCTGATTATAGACAAACATAAACTTTGCAGATGTTGAAACTGTTGATTTTAGACTTGATTCAGATTCAGTTGATTACCCTTATAGACATTCTTTCTAAGCGTGACTGGTTTTAAAACATTTACAGAAGTGTGCGAGTCCTATAGGAATGGTATCTATAATGGAATTTTGTTATTTTAAACCTATAAACCATTTGCCTAGTGATAGATGCAAAATGCAGAATTTAAAAGATCCTATAGACAGGTTATCTACATGATGCAAGAATGCAGAAACCTATAGTCATGGTGTCTATATGAGTGCAGAACCTTAAGCACATGGTATCTATATAAGCATAAATGCAGAACTATAAGTAGGGTTTCTATATGAAATGCATAAGTGCAGAACTATAGACACGATTTCTATATGCATAAGTGCTGAACTATAGACAGGATTTCTATATGACATACATAAGTGAATAACTATAAGCAGGATTTCTATATGACATGCATAAGTGAAGAACTATAAGCAGGACTTTTATATGACATGCATAGATGAAAAGCAGGATGAGATTGCAGGAATAAATACCTAAGAACATGATGTCTACCCACATGCATACGTGATTGACCCTCCCCTTTTCACTATACACCCCATAAGATATTACAAATTATTACAACCCAGAATGAATAAAGAAAAAGAAAAATTAAATCACATCAGAAATTAAAGTATAACCAAGGAGAGCCTAATTTAGACTCCAAGTCTGAAACATGAAATAAACCAACTCCAAAGGTCTGATTTCCAAAGCCTTTCTCATTCTTGGGTGTGTTAGAGTTCCTATGAACTCCGGCAGTGCTTACACCCAAATAAGTTGGAGAATTGAATTAAAGTGCAGCGTGGAAGGGCTAACCCTCAAATGTTCAAGTTTAGAGGGAACTCAAGGTCCCCAAAGCAAGGCTCATAGGAGGAGGGCAGAACTTAGAAACTATGAATGAGTGTAAGTGCAAGAGAGGGGATTCTGGGAAGGCCATGGCATACTGGTGGTCATACCCAACAATTAGGAGTGCTGGCATACCCCTAACCAGCCTGTTAGCCACATTTGTTTGGGGAGTTAGGATCCATTAAGGATCAGGTCCAAAAATGAGCAGAAATTTGGATACTGCCATGCTTGGACCAAAACTCAAACACATAGAGGGAATAGGGGTATAGGGATTCATAGTAGAAAATAGGTGCAAAGAGAATAGCATACAGATTAATCACTGAATATGGATAATAAAGTAAACAGGATTGCAGAAGTTGTAAATAAACATATTGGTGTGATGGCTGAAACTAAATTAGAACATACCAGCTTTAGAAATAAGCAGAGAAAAAGTAGTAGTAAAGCCCAAATTGCAAGCAAACGGCCAGAAGAAACTCAGATGAGAATGTGAAAGTATTGAAATTAAGAGTGTGAGGTGAGTAGTGTAAGCTGAAAGTGTGTAAAAGTATTGAATTCGAAATTGTCTTAAAGAGTATTCAATTGTCTCTCTTAAGTACAGAAGGGTAGTCCCCTTTTATAGTGCAGAAGGCAAGTAAGAAAAGGTAAGAAAAAAGCTTTGCAATCAATCACATAAAATCTCCCTTTAGTTAAGGGATTTTGATTTCAAACGGGTAGAACACAGTTAAGAAAGAATTTGACTGAGATATTTTCCAAAGTAACACAAAAAGGGTAAATACATAGGAGTTTATTTAAGGAAAAAGTCCAATAGTACACAGTTTGTGAAAGAATAAGGAAAGAGAATCAATCAAACAACCAGTAAAATCAAAATTGCAGGCTTTGTTCGAATGAACCAAGTCATGAAAAGAGCGGAAAGGGTTTTACTTAAGGAAAATCAATAACAATCAATCAAACCTTACTAAAAGAATTCAAAATCAATCAATAATTGGCAAAACCTTTTTTGAAAGAAGAAATTCTCGTATATAAAGCACACAAAAATCAAACATATAAGGAGTTGTCATGCTGATTAGAAAAGATTATCATAGAAACAGTCATAAAAAGGTTCGGGTCCAATTTATAAACTCAGAGCGAGTCTGAGAGTTTGGGGTTTCAAAGTAGAACCCCAGTCCAAACACAAAGATCGAACTTGCCAAAGAAACCCCCAAATCCTAGGGTTTTAACTCGAATCAGATATAGAGATGAGAGGGCAAGCCATTGAAACAGACTCAGAGGTCTCTTTTAGAGCCTCATTAGAAACCAACAGACATGATGGCAGATTTGAAAGCATAAAGAACATGTTTGAGAAATGCTCGGAATTTAAGTAAGTTCAGAAGAGAGAAAAAGTGATATAAACTTAAGAACAGTAAAGGCGGCATGATTAGAACTCAAACAAAAGTCTAGTACAGCAAACAAACTTAAGAACTAACTAGGAAACACATTCAGTAGAAGAATATTAGAAAATATAGCAAAGAACATGTAGGAAAACATAACAAAATTTAACATGCGAGCCAAGTCTAAAGGCACAGTAGAATACAAAAGTATAGAATAATCGTGTTTAGAAGAAATCAGAAGAACAACACATGCGTGGTAAAGAAAGAAAACACACGAGCATAATATCGAAAAACTCACATAAAGAAAAGAATCAGAAAAATGTTTTTTGAAATCCTTTCAAAAACCATAAATCGAAGAGAAAAAATTTTTGAAAGAAAGATTTGGGAAAATACTTTTAAAATCCAGTAGAACACAAATATATCACAGATATAAGAAAACAAACAATGAAAAACCTCGAATAGCTTAGGATTTCGGAGAAACCCTAAAAATTAGAAAGGCTTGGAAGAAAACTCTGATCTTGCGTCGGAGAGGTAGAATCAGGCCCCTAATGCTTGAATATGCCGGAGCACAAGCCGGAGAGGCCATAGAACCATATATCTGAGAAGGTCTGAAAGAGAACCATCAAGGTCAGACCTCAAAGCTTCGAACACCCGTAGTCTAATGGTGGAGGGGGTTGAGTACAGACCATCCATGGCCTGAGAAGCCATGGATTCCGGTAAAAGTACGGTGGAAAAGGGTCGGAGACGGTTAGGGTTACGAAGAACCTTCGGGAGAGTTTTGAGAGTGGAGAGTATTCAAGGGTGGCAGACTAAATGAAATGGGGGGATTAGGGTGTGGTAGGTGAATTAAAAAGGAAAGGGGTGATCCTGGCCGTTGATCAAAATGATCAACGGCTTGGATTGAAATGAAATCCGAACGGGTTAAATAAATGGGTTATGGGGTTGGGTAAAATTGGAATCGGGCCGGTCCAATTGGGGTTAGGATTATGTCAATTTGAGGGCTAAAATTTAAATCTAAATAGGTTGTAATTGCAAAGAAATGAGGCTAAATGTTAAATAGCCAGTTTTCCCTTTTATTTTTATAAAACTAGTAAAAATAATTTTAAAAGCAAATTAAAAGTACTGAGTCAGTTAATAACACATGAATATTAATTTAAAAATGCTGGAACCAATTTATAATTAAAATGCTATTAAACATAAAATAGGCTAGATTTGCAATTATATGCAATTTAGCTTTTAAAATACCAAATAAATTTATAAAGATATACAAAAATCACCTTAACTATATTTTGGTATAAAGGTGGGAATAAAATAAATTATTCACCAAAATTGATAATGTTGGGAATAATTACTAATCAATAAATTGATTTTTATAATCTTAAAAAATTGAGAAAAAAATACTAAAATCCTTGGGCATGCTTGTATATACATATATATATTATTTTTAAAGTATTTTGTATATAAAAATAAATAGGAAAAAATTGGGTATCAACACAAGCCTAAGCCCAATCTGGGCAAAATAGAAATAATCAACTTGAGAGATTCTGAAACTGTCAAGGAAACCCGCATCAGCATCCACTTGTCGCCATCAGAAAAAAAAAGAGTACACTCAGTTCTTGAAAGGGTATGAGTACATATTTTCATGGTCATACGATGTTATGACCGGGTTAAGTACATCCATTGTGGCTTACGAGTTGCCCACAAACCCAACGTGTCCACCGGTGAAGCAGAAACTCAGAAAATTCAAGCCTGACATGAGTTTGAAAATAAAGGATGAGGTTACTAAGCAAATCAAGGCCAAGGTCCTTAGGGTGGTTGAATACCCAACTTGGCTAGCCAACATCGTTCCAGTCCCAAAGAAGGATGGAAAGGTCAGGGTCTATATTGATTATCAGGATCTCAACAGGGCGAGCCCAAAGAATGATTTTCCACTTCCAAACATACACATCCTAATCGATAATTGTTCCAAGCATGAACTCCAGTCATTTGTGGATTGTTTTACCAGTTACCATCATATCTAGATGGACGAAGAGGATGCTGAGAAAACGGCTTTCATTACACCATGAGAGTATACTGTTATAAGATGATGCCATTCGGTCTAAAGAATGTTGGGACCACCTGTATGAAGGCTATGACTACCATTTTTCATGACATGATACATAAAGAGATCGAGGTATATGTGGATGACGTCATCATAAAATCCAATAAAGCCACAGATCATATAGCCGATTTGAGAAAGTTTTTTGATAGACTGCGGAAATACAACCTGAAATTAAACCCCGCAAAATGTGCATTCGGTGTTCCTGCCGGAAAATTACTTGGGTTCATCATCCCGCCGAGGGATAGAATTGGATCCATCAAAAGTCAAAGCCATCTAGGAGCTGCTACCGCCGAGGAGTAAGAAATATGTAATAAGTTTTATAGGATGGCTAAACTACATCAGCCGGTCCATAGCCCAATCCACAGTTATATGTGAGCTGATTTTCAAGATATTGAAGAAAAATGCTGCAACTAGTTGGACCGAAGATTGTCAAAAGGCTTTCGACAAGATCAAGGAGAACTTATCAACACCACCAGTCTTGGTCCTGCCAGCGCCAAGTAGACCCTTACTACTCTACCTTGCAGTTCTAGATGGAGCCTTTGATTGCGTTTTGGGGTAGCACGACACGACAAGGAGAAAGGAACAAGCTATCCATTACCTGAGTAAGAAGTTCACTCCATATGAAGTGTGGTACTCTCTATTGGAACGTACCTGCTGTTCTCTAACCTGGATAGCTCAGAAGTTGAGGCATTACTTCTGTGCCTACACAACATACCTCATATCAAGGATGGATCCCTTGAAATATATCTTTCAGAAACCCATGTCCACTGGAAAGCTCGTTACGTGGCAAATACTGTTGAGCGAGTTTGACATTGTTTATGTGACTCAAAAAGCAGTCAAGGGACAAGCACTGGTAGATTATCTTGCTGAGAACCCTGTGGAAGGAGAATACGAACAGCTGAAAATGTATTTTCCCGATGAAGAGGTGTTATTCATAGGATAAGATATTGTTGAGTCCTATGACGGTTGGAGAATGTTCTTTGATGGAGCGGAAAATTTCAAGGGAGTCGGCATTGGAGCCATCTTGGTATCGAAAACTGGCTAACAT
Organism: Nicotiana glauca; assembly: GCA_026770625.1. Taxonomy (NCBI): domain Eukaryota; kingdom Viridiplantae; phylum Streptophyta; class Magnoliopsida; order Solanales; family Solanaceae; genus Nicotiana; species Nicotiana glauca. The sequence continues at coordinate 503,215 of MU674309.1, read as the reverse complement.
TATTTGGTATCTACTAAACTTAGATTTCCCTACACCAACAACCTGGCAGAGTAAGAAGCCTGCATACTAGGGCTCAACATGGCCATTGACATAAATATTCAGGAGTTGTTGGTAATCGATGATTCAGATTTGTTTGTGCACCAGGTACAAGGAGAATGGGCCACCAATAATTCCAAGATATTGCCATATCTACACCATGTGTAGAAATTGAGAAATAGGTTCACGAAGATAGAGTTTCGGCATGTTCCCAGGATTCAGAACGAGTTTGCTGATGCATTGGCCACTTTGTAATCCATAATACAGCATCATGACAAGAACTTCATCAATCCTATCCCAGTAAGGATCCATAGCCAGCCGGCGTATTGTGCCCATGTTGAAAAAAAACAGATAAGAAGCCTTGGTTTCACGATATCAAAGAATATTTGGCAAAAAGAGAATATTCAGCGCATGCAAATCACACTCAGAAACGTATGCTTTGGAGGTTGTCCAACAATCAATTTCTTCCACAGTGGAGGAACCTTGTACAGAAAAACTCCTGATTTGGGATTGCTAAGGTGTGTAGATGCAAAAGAAGCTTCTAAGCTACTTGGGGAGATACATGTTGGGACCTGCGGCTCGCATATGAATGGCTTCCTCTTAGCCAAAAGACACTTAGGGCCGGTTATTTATGGATGACCATGGAGACAGATTGCGTCCAGTATGTCCAAGAATGCTACCATTGTCAAGTACATGCCGATATGATAAAATTTCCACCAAATGAGCTCAATGCAACAAGCTCACCTTGGCCATTCACCGCCTAGGGAATGGATATCATTGGTCCAATCGAGCCCACCGCCTCAAATGGGCATCGGTTCATCTTGGTAGCTATTGATTAATTCACCAAATGGGTCAAAGAAACATCTTACAAGGCAGTAACTAAGAAGGTTGTAGCAGAGTTTGTTCACGACCAGATTGTTTACCGGTTCGGAGTTCCAGAATCAATTATCACTGACAATGCCTCCAATCTCAATAGTGATCTGATGAAGACCATGTGTGAGACTTTTAAAATCAAGCACAATAATTCCACCGCCTACAAACCTCAGATGAACGGAGCTATGGAAGCCGCTAACAAGAATATCAAGAAGATACTGAGAAATATGGTAGAAAATCATAATCAATGGCACGAGAAGCTGCCATTCGCTTTATTGGGATACCGTACCACAGTCCGCACATCAACTGAGTCAACTCCCTACTTACTGGTTTATGGTGCTGAAGTAGTTATTCCTTCTGGAGTGGAGATTTTTTCTTTGAAAATCATATAAGAAGCTAAGCTCAGCAACATAAAATGGATAAGAAGCCGCTATGAGCAGTTAGCCCTCATAGAGAGAAAAAGGATGAATGCAGTGTGCCATGGGCAACTCTATCAGAACAAAATGTCCAGAGCCTTAAACAAAAAAGTCAAGTAGAGACAGTTCACACTAGGGCAGCTGGTGTTGAAGAAGGTCTTTCTGCATCAGGATGAAGCCAAAGGGAAATTCTCTCCCAACTGGCAAGGCCCTTACATGGTTCATAGAGTATTGATAGGATGAGCCCTCATACTTGCAGAAATGGACAGAGAAGTCTAGTCAAAACTGATAAACTCAAATGCAGTCAAACGATACTATGTGTAACTATTTATGTTTTCACAAAATGATGTAAATTGAACTACGCTTGATCTGATTCCCATTTAAGAGGGGATACGTAGGCAGTCCTATGGTTTCTGTCATAATTCAGTAAAAATCCTATTTTTTCCCATAATTAGAAACTGGGGCAGAATTTTGAGAAGGACCATCAAAATTCTGAAGCAATTTCAGCCGGTCGTAGCGTATGCAACAGTCAGACATGTCCATCTAAGTGGGGCAGAATTTTGAGTAGGACCCCCAAAATTCTATAGCAGGAGAGGTTGTGGTGTCATAGATCATATCACGGACACTGGTTCATCTAATCAATTTCTAAAATAATATATTTTGATTACGTCTTTGAAAACTATGCATGTTTGCTTGTAAAATGACTCTGTTTAGCCAATGCTACTCCCCAATAATTTAAACAGGATCTTCAGACCAAGTAAAGAAATCCAAGCAAGTCGAGGGAGGCACGAACCGACCCCCCCCTTTACAGAACTCACGACTTTTCTTTGGATGCAGGAGCGAAGAATATACATGCCTCCAAGTCACAATCTTCATAACAACTATGATACTGAAATCTATTACCAGCTAAGAAAACTCTACTATCACCTACTATTTATTCTATTTTTGCATGGGGCTAAGCCATGTCCCAAACACTGCATGAGGCTAAGCCCTACCTCCATTTGCATAAGGCTAAGCATTGCCTTCCATTTGCATGGGAGTAAGCCTTGTCCTGAACCTTGCATGAGACTAAGCTCTGTCTCCATCTGCATGAGGCTAAGCTCTACCTCCATCTACATAAGGCTAAGCACTACCTTCCATTTTCATGGGACTAATCCATGTCCCGAACCTTGCATGAGACTAAGCTCTATCTCCATCTGCATAAGGCTAAGCCATGTCTCCATTTTGCATAAGGCTAAGCCCTGCCTCCATTTGCATAAGGCTAAGCACTGCCTTCCATTTGCATGGGACTAAGCCCTATCCTGAACCTTGCATGAGACTAAGCTCTGTCTCCATCTGCATGATGCTAAGCCCTGCCTCCATATGCATAAGTCTAAGCAAATGGGCATGGGACTAAGCCCTATCCCGAACCTTGCATGAGACTAAGATTTGTCTCCATCTGCATGAGGCTAAGCCCTGCCTCCATTTTGCATAAGTCTAAGCACTGCCTTCCATTTGCATGGGACTAAGCCCTGTCCCGAATCTTGCATGAGACTAAGCTCTGTCTCTATCTGCATGAGGCTAAGCCCTGCCTCCATATCTACATAAGGCTAAGCCCTGCTTCCACATCTGCATAAGGCTAAGCTCTGCCTTCCATTTGCATGGGACTAAGCCATATCCCAAAACTTGTATGAGACTAAGCTCTGTCTCCATCTGCATGAGGCTTAGCCTTTCCTCCATCTGTATAAGGCTAAGCATTGCCTTCCATTTGTATAGGACTAAGCCATGCCCCGAATCTTGCATGAGACTAAGCTCTGTCTCCATCTACATGAGGCTAAGCCCGACCTCCATTTTGCATAAGGCTAAGCACTACCTTCCATTTTCATGGGACTAAGCCCTGCCCCGAATCTTGCATGAGACTAAGCTCTATCTCCATCTGCATGAGGCTAAGCCCAACCTCCATGTCTGCATAAGGCTAAGCCCTGCCTCCATATCTACACAAGGCTAACCTCTGCCTTCCATTTGCATGGGACTAAGCCCTGTCCCGAATCCTGCATAACGCTAAACCACCCTACCTCCATATCTGCATAAGGCTAAGCTCTGCCCTCAACCTCACAAGACTGAGACTTGTCTTGTTGATTTTAGCATCATATTATTGCATCTCATAAGTTGAAATATCGCCTACTTGTCCAAAGTCATCATCCTCATAGCCGGAAGACACCATGTCATGGCCTGAGGATCTCTCAAATTCGCATATCATTATGCAAAGGCGTCATGATTCGAAGGCACCATTTTCATGACCTGAGAACATCATTTCATGGCCTACAAATCCCCCACCGAACAATTCATGGCCCAGGACATCATGGTCTAAGGACATAATCATCAACCATCCAATGACAATTCTCATGGTCTGAAGGGAATCTGCATCATGTCTAAATTTCCGCACAAATATATACTTGTAGTATCTCTTTACTTGCAGGTAACCCTATAAGCAACCGCTGCCCCAACAGGAGCAATCCCTCTCCGATTCTTTCAAATTATCTCAAATCTGACCGCTCACCATAACTATTTTTCCACCCATTCCAAAGTCTCGTGTTCGTTCTTGTGATGACTTCATCGGTATATTTCACAGATGAATCTAGAACTACACACGGACTGATTCCTGTAAAATCAGGGATATGTAGGCAGCTCAAGAACCAGGGTATGGCCCAAATCTCTCAAACCCTTTTGCTCGATCAAAATTGGCCATCATATCTTTATCCGACAACTCTTTCAGCCTTCCCGGGTAAAGAGGGGCAGCTGTTGATACCTAATTTTTCCCTATAATATTTTTCAAATGCATATATACCTTCAAAACTATGCATTATCAAAACTATGCATTATCATAAATTGATATTTTTCCATAATTTCTAAATTTTTTAATTTTTATCCCAGTATTTTATTTATATAAATAATTACAAATTGCATCGCAGAGGATTTATAACAATTTCACGGTTTAATTTTTCTATTTATATTCATATTGAGCTCTAATTGTTTTGCAAATAGCCACATCTATATTTTTGGGTTATAATTGCAATAACTTTTCAATTATAGACCATGCATGCATTATTGCATCATTTTACCAGAAAATAGCTCATTGTATTTTTAAAATATTGAGTAATTATTTAAAGTATTTTCATGCATGAAAATTATTTTTTTATAATCAATTAATTATTTTATAAAATATATTTTATCAATTATTTGGGTATTTAACAAATAACCTTTTTTTTCAGACCTAACCATTTCACCAGCCCAAAACCCCTTTTAATATTAACCCAAAAGTCCAGCCCAAACCCCTTAGGCCCAATTTGCCTACCCGACCCAATAACCCCTCTTCAATCATGGTCGTTGATCTTTTAGATCAACGGTCCACATTCACCCTTACCTTAATTAACCCCTAACCTACCCGAAACCCTTTTCATTCTCTCAAAACCCGCTGTCATCGTCTCCCCTCATCTCCTAACTCTCTCTCAACCTAAACCTAACCCTAGTTACCATTATCGGCGTAAACCTCCCTCCTATGGTGCTTCTATGTCTTCTCCAACCACTCTGGCCTCCTACACTCCATGGCTCTTCGACTTCATGAGTTCTTGAGAAGATCTCAAGGAACTCCAACTGGTTCTGGTTTGAAACTTTGTTTACCGGCCTGTCTCAGGCCATTTTTCGCTCGTAAGTAAGGATCTCTTCTTGTTTTATTACGAATCTATGGTTCCTTGACCTATTCTCTTCACCTCTGCTATTTTTCTGAAAACCCTAGTTCGATATTGTCGATTCTTCTCAGATCTTTATAGATCTGAGGTGATTCGAATGTTATTAAGTATTCTCCTTTAAAAAATATATTGTTTTAATTGATTATTTCGATTCTTAATCACCCTTTCCAAACTAGGGTTCATCTTACATTTTTCTTCAACGATTTTTCTAAGTTCCCAGTGTTTACCTAATTGTTTCTTCATCATCTTAACTGATTTTTGTATGAATGTTACCCTAGTTGATTCGGTGCAATATACTGGTTTCTTCGATTTTATTTCGCTACTCTGTTATTTCAGTGATACCAGTCATATTAGTTTACTCCGTTTTTGGGCTTAAATGTTTTCCTTGTTAAAACCCAGTATTTCTTTGGGATTTTACCATAATTAATCTCTATTTGTGGTTCGAACCTGTTTTTCTTGCTTAATTATGTATTTCTGTGAAGCTTTACTTATTTAATTTCTATTTAGTAATCTGAGTAATTCTTTCCCAAAAATCAGTATTCTTTAGAACATTTTATTGATTATTTCCTATTATTTTACCCTGTTAAAATTTGAATGCACAGATCTTATTTTTTCCTTATTTGTGACTTTAATTGATCACACTTGCCTTAATAAGTTATCCATATGTTTTTGAGATTCTTACTGATTCCCTATTTTATATGATTTGGACTCCTTGCCCTAATTAACCCCCGTTGTTGTGACTGTTAAGTGATTACCCCTAATTAAGGTGTCTATTTGGACTCCCTATATGAATTGATTCTGTGATTATTTGATTGCCCCTAATTGACCGACTTCTTATTCTCTTTACCTTATTTTCTTTACTCCCTAAGTGTTATATATATATATATATATATATATATATATATATATATATATATATACACACACACACACTCTATTCTACCTCTCAAGGACACGGACAGTAGTTCAAAATACACATACACACTCAAACTTTCTCTCATCTCTCTTTTTGCTACTTGTGCTCATTGCTCGTTAAGCCAGCTGAAAACCAAGGCTGGGCTGTGGAACTCTACCTGCTTTACTTTCTGCATTTTGCTTCCTTAACCGGTATGTTCTTATTTTAATATCATTCTGAAATTCAAATCTATGTGCTCCATAGTTGTTAAATACATGCCTATTTCTGCACTAGTTTAACTGATTATGTACTTAGTTGTTCTTCATATTTACTACTTTGATGAGTATGCTTAATTTTACCCTCCCTCTTGTTCAGTGTTTTAATCACCATGTCTAGGTTTCAATCTTCTTGTTTGATATTTTAGCCAGCATGTTTACTTGTGGTATTGTCTGTTTCCTTTAACTAGTATGCTCATTTTAAGTAGTTCAGGCTCCTAATTTATCTGATTAACCACAATCGGTATGACTAATTCTGTGTCGTAGACCCTTGTCCTCAATATGGATATTCTTGCATTCTGTCTCTATGTTCTAATGTCTATTATCATTTTAGCCTTAAGTATAATTTCCTTGTTAATACTCTAAATCAGTAGTTTGTATTCTAATGTTATGAATTTGGCCACTGGTTGTCGATCAATCCCTGTTTATTCTGTGTACTTGTTGATCAATATCCTTCCCCTCTTATCCATGTTCATGTGTTTCGGATCTAAACTCCCTATGTTCCCAACCCCCCTGATCCCTGTTTGTAAACTTGTTTGTCTTCACTTAGAATCAAGTAATAAATGGCTTTGAATCTGGGCACTCTAAGTTTTTGTGATTGTGTGGTTGTTTGTTGTTCTCAAAATTTCTTCCAAAATTGTTTTCACTTTTAATATTTGTTCCATTCCTGAAATACCTTTTTCAATCCTAAAATTTTTACCTCTATACTGTTTTTCACTAAGTTCTTCCAACTATATCAAGCACTCTCACTTATACTCTTAGATTGCCCCTTCAGTGTGTGTACTACCTAGGAATCCATAAGATTCCTCCGAACTCTGTCACACTGGGGCTGGCCCTTCCACACTGCACATAACTACTTCTCTATTTATAAGGATCTTGGTGTGAGCATTGCCCGGGGTCCTTGAGGCCCTTGGGAACTTTGACACATCAGGATACCTCATAGATACTATGGACTATGACATCTTGGGCTGGTTTGAAGGCCTGGTATTTCTAGGTTCCCTTTGGGCCTACTTCAGGCTCCCTATAGCACAACTTATATTTATTATATAATTTATTTATTTATGGTCTGTAATGATAATATTTGTAATAGATATTGGGAAAATTTGTAAAATGGGGATTATTATATGATTTTTGTGGGGAAACTAGGTAGAAATCATGTCTTTAGGTCTATATTATGCTTACTTGCATTGGAAATCATAATTTAGGTTTATACTACATTTACATGCACTAGAAATCATGCTTTACGTTTATACTATATTTACCTGCATTAGAAACAATATTTTTGGGATCACTTGGCATACCGGACAACATGTTACAGGAACACTACCTCATTTGTTACAAAATTCTATTTCTGCATAATCATGATCATCTAGAAATCCTGTTATTAAGTTACTGCTATAATTCCTCCTAATAAAAATGTCCATTCTTTCTATGCATTAGAGATACTTCCTTAGGATTATATTTGTATTCTCTTTACTTCATGTCTATGTCACCTAAATCAATAACTATCTTGTTTATAAATTGTTTAAAAACAATCCCAACACTTAGATGTCATAGAGGTAAGTGTGCATAAACCAGTTCTGTAATGTAATATTCAGTACCTAGGCCAGTATGCCTATAGGACTTAATAAATTTAAAGTGTTTTAAACTAATTCCCAGAATTCTGATTGCATTTAGACAACATGTTTCTAGGGTATTGCAGATCCACACCTAGGCAAGCCTATAGGTAATCAAGGTCTAATAAAAACTAGTGAAACTGTGCTTTGCTTATTTGTGACTGCCCAGATTCAACAGGTTCTAAAATCAGTAGGCAAACTGGTTAGGTCTCTATCGCTTCGCCTTAACACAATGATGCATATTCTTTGCTTTTCATGCTCATCTAGATATCATGTTCTAGGACCTTTTTGAAATATCTGAAATCTGTTATTTGAGACATGCTAATTGTCTGTTTATTTGTGGAGGTAAACATGAGCCCCCTTAATTGTTTCTTACTTAACAGTCCTATTTTTTCTTTATTGTCGCTTAGATTTTCCCTTTTAAACACCTTAGGAGAGTCTAGAATTGCCTAAAATTAGAGGTCATAAACACCTCTGGGACCATAAGGAAGGGATGGGTAATGCAAGCATAGAGTTCGTCTAATTAAAACCGTCTATATAACCACTAAGGGGAGGGTAGTTGGGTAGTAAAAGGATATAATGACTTGTGCACTAATGCCACATGTAGCCCCTCTAGTTGAGAAAGGATTACCGGGTATTATACAGATGTGATCCTATAGGCTAACAAACCTAGGACTTCCCTCATCTTATTTACATATGTGTGCTTAGACTGCTTATCTGTTAAATTTCCTTTATCTTATATGTGTGCTTAGACTTCCTATATGTTAAATGACTAATTCACAAAATGAGTTTGGCCAGGATCCACCATTGTGGACCTCAAGGAGTGACTAACACCTTCCCCTCAAGGTAATTTCAAGCCCTTACCCAATCTTTGGTAACACAAATCGGTTTTGTGAGTTACTTGCAATAGGTGCCCTAACGCACCTTAAATCCGTTAAGTGGCGACTCTTCAACTTCTGTACCCCTTTCCCAAGAGGAAATGAGTTGTCCCAAATGAATGTCGAAACCCTGACTTCCGCTACAAAGATGGAAAAAAGGGGGCGCAACAGTATGTATAAACATATATGAACCCCGATTTGAAGAAGGTGACCCTTTCTATTTCACTAGGGGTCAAGATTTCAATATTGTTCCATTCACAGTCTTCCCTTACAATAGGTATGCTGGAAACAAGAATGGAAGAAGGGTACCTACGAATAGGCCAGTGTCGGTCGCTTTTGGTATTAATGGGATCTTTTTATTCTTGAAGATCAGATTTGGTGTTAAGTTGAAGGGGTATGATGGAGTTCGCGGTAGGAGGTTTAGAATCAATATCAGCCTTAATTTTTTTTTTCTTCTTTAGGCCTCCAGTGAAGAGAAGGTCAGAGATTTCGAGGGCAACAGTGTTAGAAGACATGATGGTAAGAAATTTATGAAAAAATATTGTACTGAGGTAATTGAATTTTGCAATTAGGGTTGTAATGTAAATTGGAGAAGAATAAGGGGTTGTAAAGGTAGAGAGTAAAAAGTACGAGTGGTGGAGAAGTTTATAGGCAAAACTTGTGCCCATGATTACCTCAAAAACCGGCAAAAATCTTTGCCAAATCGTGGGGTAACACGTATTCGGGTCATAAATGCGAAGAGATATGCCTCCTTTCAAGTGTCAAAACTCTTCCGCGACTTGCCCGCTAAGGAAAAAAGTTTTATCTTCTTATCGATAACACTAAAGTATTTTCACCGAAAAGTGGGGGGCCTATTTGTATGCAGTAAAATTGGTCAGTGCCAGTTGGAAGAATGAGGAGGTGGACCATGAAGTTGAAGACAAGTAAAGATGTGAGTCAACAAGTAGTTGATACCGGTTGTAAGCATGAGACCAGTATAAGTGAATTCTGAAGACAGGATAACCGATAACAAAGATTTGAAGAATTGATATCAGATAGCATTCAATGAACAACCGTTACAGAGAATATCAGCATTTATAGCCAACTGTTATGCAGTCATCTAATGATGGTTTTATTCTCATTCAAGTATAGCTTGCCTTGGGGATCTTGTCTTCCTAAACATAGCTATAAATAGGAGAATTAATATCCATTGTAGGACACGAAACATTCTGTACTTAAAAGCTTTAATCAGTAATCATTTTATAATATTATTCTCTTACCATGTTCTTAATATTGTTCTCACTTTTGCTACTGGAGAAGCTAAAATTCGTAGCTAGGCTTGTATTTTTTTAAGTTTATTTTATAATCTTATTTCTGTTCTTATTTATTTTATATTTCTAGGTCAAATTAATTCATGTGTCTATAAACCACGTTACAAATTCAATTGTATCATTTTGAGGTTAAACAAAAATAGGGTTGCAATCAATCGACTGAATTTCCATATTCTTCTATTACAACCAAAGAGAAGAAAGGGAGGGTGAATATGGTGGTGAGGTGAAAGAGAAAAAAATATTTTAAGAAACGTGTTTACCCTAAAAATTGATAACAATTGAATTTATACTGTGATTTTAAGGACATATAATTTTACTTGGCACAAACTAAGAAAAACACAATATTGATATTGAAATTAACTGCAAATAGAAAAAGCAAACCAAAAGAGATGTATAGCTTTGATCCTCGAGTTAGGTCGCCTTCGAATTAAACAAGTATTTTACTGGAAAGTATGAACAGAATGACAAGAGTATTGAGAGCTAAAGAAGAAGATAGTATATTGCTTTATGTAACGTGAATATGATGTCCTTTACAAATGATATAGTATATTGCTTTATGTAACGTGAATATGATGTCCTTTACAAATGATCAGACCCCCTTTATATAGTCGAAGAGTTCTACAACCGGTACAAGTATAAATACAGTAAGAAATCCCATGATTGGCTAATTAATCGACCTCTTCTTGATACTGTCGGGATTGCGCCGTGATCCTTGCTCGATTGCGGATATTTTGTCTTTCCATTATTTGACGCAGTAATCTTCCCTCGATCTCCACATTATTTGGTCTTGATCTTGGTCGATCTCAATCATTGTCGATCTCGATCTTAATCGGTCTTAGGGTCTCGAGCTTAATCGGTCTCAGGGTCTCGAGCTTGACAACCTAACTCTGCATCATAGTTTGATATAAATCAAAGTCATTCCTTGACTTATCATGCTCTAGACTCTATCAGTCGCACAAAAAGGGCAAGCCTTATTTTGACCGTATATAGATAGTCCCCTCGTTTCTTGGAGAAAATGACAAGAAATGATTTGATCCCTCGATCTTCACCTTGATACATCATGATGTAAGCAACAGAGGTAACCAAAATATCTCATTGGTACAGTTTCCCAAGCATTTAATGAGTGCCAATCGATGGTTGGCCTCTACCGAATTTGAACCGTCATCTTAAATCTATACATGTATCTTTCTTCTTTTGCCCAAACTTTACTTTCAAATCTTCTTTTCCCTAATCTTCAAAATTCCTTTGCCTTCCTCAAAGCTTTGTGTTTTCAGATCTCTGGTGTTTCTTCGCCACAAAATACCAAGTATTTCTTCTCATTTTCCATTCTTCTTCATTTATAAAAGTAAAATGGCTAAGACTTCAAAATTGTCCCATAAAAAAAAATCGCTTGTTCATCAAGGCCCGCCGGCACCCCTAGAGGACTTCGTTCCGACAAAGTGCCCCACTGCTGCTCATTTTAAGGTAGAGAATAAACCATCGGTACCAGGTCGATGTGAATTGGTCTCAAGGTACATATGTACAATTACAGACGATCTCCTCGACAAAGTTAAAAAGGACTGCAACTGGGTCAACAAGCACGTGGTAGTGCCCTCGACTGAGGAATCAATCACTACCCATGTGGAAGGGTTTCTAAGTGTTTACACTTATCCTTTCATATTGGGTACTTTAGACTCCATCATCGTTGCCTTCTGCAAGAGGTACGATGTGACCCTTGGCCAGATCCATCTATCATTCTGGAGGATCATGATCCTCCACCGATTTTTTGTAAGAAAGATCGAGGGGCATCCTTTTACCCTTGATCACCTTATGCGTCTCTATAATCCCCAACTTTATCGAGGAGGATTGATCAAGCTTTACCGCCAAGCCACCAAACCCTCTTTCTCGAGCATACACGAGACCCGAGACCGAGGTTGGATGGGCCGATTAGTTCGAATAAGGACTTCGAACCTAATCCTTGTCGAAGACATGCCGTTTCCTGAAAAATGGAACATGAATCGTAAGTATTGCTTTTCCTTGAATATCTAACTTTGCTCTTTTGCTTCTCATCGTTTTTCTTTATCTACGTTTTTTGTGTCCCAACTATGGTCCATGTGCCAGAAGTAATCCCCGATCTCAGTCAATGGGTTGAGGGCTTAGTGTCGTAGAAGTTGTACTCTGATTGTGCTTGGACGGATTTATCAAAGGGTGAATGGAAGGCATATAACCACGGTAATTTTCATTCTTAGAACGGTCATTGTTCGAGTCTTGTATCGAGCCTACTCGTCTTTTTTTCATTTGTAGGACTCGAGAAGGATGTAGAAATGAGGCTACCATCTATTGAAGAAAAGGCACGTCCCTCTTCATCTGCCCTGAAGCAGGCCAAAGAGAAGAAAAGAAAAAGGGTTCCGAGCTCTCCGGGCCCGGAAAAGAAAAGACCGGCGAGGAAACCCCGTATATCTAAAAGGGACACCGATGCTATGCATTCGGACTCGATCCGTGACCTAAGAGATGAGTACGAAGAGGAAGAAGGATCCAATTGATAGCTCGTATGTGGACTAGCATTTTGATATAAAAGCCCCCCAAACCGGAGGAGGTTGACAAGAAAGTTTTGGCCAAAATTTTGGAGCCAGAAAAGGTCGAGGCCGCTCTATCCCAAATTGAGATGATCAAGGAGGGAAATGGAGGCAAGGATTCTCGAATAGCTGAAGATTTTCTGAGGGAAGATCTCAGAGTGATTGATATCTTCGAGTCCCCTAAATTTTTGGACTCCACGATCCGTGAAGTTGTTAACTTGGTAGGTCGCCCTTGTGAGGGTCTTCATTGGGCCAGTTGGCATCCACACCTTCCTGGACGGGGTGGAGTTTGAAGCTTCTAGTGATAAAACCAATTTTGGTGACTTACCGGTGCCGAAAAAATACCGTCATCGGATGTCGCTGGGTCTTTATCGAGCCAGAAACTAGTGGACCAGTTCCTGACCCCCAGTGCTAACCCTGATGGTACTACTTATTGTCTCGAAGGATGCCCGGGTCTTCTCTCCCCCTATGGGGATCGCTAGCTACCTGAGATGCTTGGTGATCAAAGAGGACCAAGCCAAGATGGATGTGATGGGAGCCGCTTGTTTGTTCAACAAGGCTCAGCACGCTCTGAATCGGGTAAGTTCGAGGGCCATTTGATTATCTTTTTAAAATTTTGAATTGTAGATAATTCTAACATTTTCTTCCCAATTTGTAGGCTTCGGTGCTGCATTACGAGGCCTTTCTTTAAATCTGAGAGGAGTGCAAGGCAGAGGTTCAGGGCACTACTGAGAAAAGCAATACCTACAAGCTTCTCAATGAGAAGCTTCAGGCAGATTTGGTGACGGCTTGAAATGAGCATGTTGAGATGGTCGGGCAGGTATTCCGAGTGCTTTATGATAGTAAAGATGAGTTGGAGATAACAACTAATGATCCGATTGTGCAGGTTCAACAGAGGCTCGAACAGATCAAGGACCTTCAAAGACAAATAGATGAAATACGAGCTGAAGCTGAAAAGTTCAAGGGGTGTATGGACATCTTAGCTTCAAAAAAGAAGGCCATCCAAGCAGAGCTGGATTCAGCCAAGTCTCAGCTTCGGGCTGCAAGGGAGAAGGCCCTGGTACAAGCAAAGAAAATTGAGAAGCTTCAGTCCAATTTAGCCTACTTGGGCAAAGAGCTCGAAGTGGCCAAATCTGAGGCGGCAGTGGCCAACACCAAGGCCCAAGCTAAAGCGACCCAATACGAGGTCAATGTCGAAGCTAACCAAGCACAGGCCAGGAGCATGATGGATCAAGCGAAGTGGAAAGCTGGAAGGGAGGCCCTCGAGGGAACTCGTGCTCAGGGTTTTGATATATTCGCTGAAATCGAGATTGCCAGAGCAAAAGAAACAAGGGCTCAAAAACTGGCTTTTCCTGCGAAAGACTCCGAGAGTTTGAGCAAATCCGGTGGAGAAGACTCCAGGGGTGAATATGCTTCCTCTGATAAGGATCATGCTGCTTAGGATTTGTAATTTTTGCGTCTATGTTGAGGCCGATCGGCCTTTGTCAAGAATTCTTGATCGAGCCACATGGTCCTTGTAAAAAGGCTTTTCTTTATTTTTTTCCCTTCCATGGTTTCTGAATATGTTTCCTTTCATTAATTTATACAAAGGTCAAACTGCCTTAGCATGAAATAATGGTGTCGCATTCGAAGCTTTGAGATAGTAAGGACCGATGGTAAGTACTATCCTCGACTATTTCTGATCGGTAGTGCTCGATCGAAAGCTCGAATTCAAACTGAGGCGGTTTTGTGCCAAGTGAGATAATTTACTTGAGCTTGAATCAAGGTAACCCTTACATTTGATAGCCGAGTGAGAGTGGCCTCTCAGACTCGAAAATAAAAGTAGCCCTTAGGCTTTAATAGTCGAGTGAGGTTTCGCCTGAACTCGAAATAAGGTAGCCCTTACGCTTTCTAGTCGAGTGAGAATGATCTCTCGAACTCGAAGTAAAATTAGACCTTAGGCCTTTGTATTTTGCTTTTTTTTGTTTTTGGCCGATCTAGCCTTTGTAAAAAGATCGTTTATATATATATATATATATAAGGTTTTCCACCATTTTCGACTCTAAGATTTTTCCTTTGTTTTATTACTTGTATTCACAAAGGTTGGAATTCCTTAGCAAAAAATAATAAGGTTGTGTTGGAGGGTTCGAACAAACCTTGCCTTCATTGCCCTTCTGGGTTAAGGCGTTATCGGGTTTTGGTGTTACAAAAGTTTTTTCCTGAAAATATTTTTTGTTTAAGATTCTGTCGAGGGTAGCCTTTAGAACCGGTTGTGAAAGAATTTTTTTCTTTTTTGAAGGCCTATATTTGTTACGAATTTTGGACGTCTCCAAATAATGTTAAATTGGCCATAGCCTTTTAGTTCAGGTGTAACCCAGTGAACTCGCTTTCTCGAGTTTTTGAGGCTTGCCTAAGATAACAATCCCCGAGTGGGTATGGCAGTGGCCTTTAAATTTCGAGGGTTGCCTAAGAGTTCTTATGCCATCGACGTTCAATAGTTCGATCTGTTCGAGTTTACTTTATGTACAGCAGTCCCTGAGTGTAGGAGTGATTATCCAAACTCTGGTTATAATCGGCACTTGGGCTCGTTTCCATAATAGATCGAAAGTATGGGGTCGTAAAGTGGATTTTTTTCCAAGACATTAGATAGATCCAAGAAAGTACTTCTCTTTATTCTTGTCAAAAATAGTCACACATGCATACATGTTTTATGTCAAAGCCCGAGCAACCTTTGTGGGACCGGTTCGTTTTGACTGTTTGGCCCTTACAATAAATCCTACCTATTAAGACCCTTCCATTTTGAAATAATTTCCTTGCTTATAACAATTCAATACCCGAGGGTGATCCCCCCCAGTATTCGAGTTTGATTGTAGAGAAATCTCGGATACTATAAACACAGCCTTCGATACCGATTCATGATTGGCCTTTAATTCCAAGTTAGCACGATCCACTGTTGCCTCGTTAAAAACCTTGCCGAAAAACCCATTTCGGACAAAAATGGTTCAAGGGAAAAAGAGTGCAATACGTGCTTTCAGACCTAAAGGCTTCGTGCCACTCCTTCTCGATAACATACAATTGTTAGTCAAAAAATAGAAGGAATTGAAATAGGGTAGTACCTCAGCAGTAATATCATTTGAGATGAGTTACGTTCCGATTGCTCGGTAGTTGTTCTTCGTCTACTGTTCCGAGCTTATAGGATCCTTTCACTATGATATCGAGAATCTAGTACGGCCCTTCCCAATTCGGACCCAATTTCCCTTCATTTGGATTTTAGGTGTTTAACGTGACCTTCCTCAGTACCAAGACCCCGATAATAAAATATCAAAGGTTGGCCCTTCGATTGTAATACATTTTGATCCGTTGTTTCTAGGCAGCCAATTGAACAAAGGCAGCTTCACGTCGTTCATCTAATAGCTCTAGGCTTATATTCATGTCCTCGTTATTCAATTCCTTCATCGCATATCCCTGACTTCGACCGGTATTAAATCTTGGGCGCCATAAACCAAAGAGAATGGGGTAGCCCTAGTATTGGACTTTGAAGTTGTGCGATACGCCCATAGGACTTCTGGCAGGATTTCTCTCCATTTTCCTGTACCGTTGGTCAACCTTTTCTTGAGGTTTTGTTTTATGGTTTTGTTGGTCGATTCGGCTTGCCCATTCCTACTATGGTGATAAGGTGTTGATAAGATCCTTTTGATCTTAAGGCCTTCGAGAAATTTGGTCACCTTGCTGTCAATAAACTATTTTGTGTTGTCACATGCAATTTCGGATGGTATTCTAAATCAACATACGATGATGTCCCAAATAAAGTCGATGACTTCTTTCTCCCTGACCTACTGGTAGGCCTATGCTTCAACCCACTTAGGGAATTAGTCGGTCATAAATAAAACAAATTGAGCGTTACCTGGTGCTTATGGAAGGGGGCCGATGATGTCCATTCCCCACTTTATGAACGGCCATGGTGACAAAACTGAATGCAGCAGATCTCGGGGTTGATGAATCGTCGGAGCATGTCTTTGACATTTATCACATTTTTGCACAAACTCCTTCGCATCTTTTTCCATATTAACCCAGTAATACTCGACTCTGATTACCTTTTATAACGCTGATTCGGTTCCTGAGCAGTTCCCGCATGTACCTTCGTGGACTTCCCTTAAAACGTACTCGGTATCTTCCATTCCTAGACATATTGCTAGTGGACCGTTGAACATCCTTCTGAGTAAGATTCTATCTTCGGATAGGCTAAATCGGGCTACCTGCCTTCTTTGACCACTGACCTCATGAGTTGTACGACAACCCCCAAATTGAGTTTGTTGTCTTTGACCGATAACCTTAGGTTTGCGAGGGCATCGGCTTCGCTATTTTTATCTTGAGGTACATATTTCAAAGTTTGTTCCTTGAATCGGTGTAGAGTTATTTGTAGCTTATCCAAGTATCTTTGCATTTGTTCCTCTCGAACTTCAAAGGTTCCGTTAACCTGATTCACAATGAGGAGGGAGTCGCATTTGGCTTTAATCACCTCTGCTCCCAAGCCTTTGGCAAGTTCGAGACCTGCAATCATGGCCTCATATTCGGCCTCGTTGTTAGTCAATTTTACAATTTTAATATATTGTCTAACCAGGTAAGTTTTAGCATGATATCGAGTCCAGACCCTTTTATGTTCAAAGCACCCTCCATAAAGAGGGTCTAGATCCCTGAAGGTGTACCCGAGTTGACTAGTAGCTCTTTTTCAACCTTGGGTACTAGGGCCGGCGTGAAGTCAGCCATGAAGTCTGCCAAGATTTGAGACTTAATGGCTATTCGGGATTGATACTCAATATCGTACCCGCTGATTTCTACGGCCCATGTGACCAATCATCCCGAAAGCTCGGTTTTATGCAAAATATTTCGAAGAGGATAAGTTGTTACAACACATATGGGATGGCATTGAAAGTATGGTGTTAGTTTCCTAGAGGCACTTATCAAAGCGAGTGCTAACTTTTCTAGATGAGGATACCTAGTTTAGGCCTTACCTAGTGTCTGACTAACATAATAGATAGGAAATTGTGTACCTTGTTCTTCTCGGACTAGGACTCCACTTACCATTATCTCCAATACTGCCAAATATAAGTAACGTTGTTCATCTGCCCTCGGCATGTGAAGCAGCGGCGGGCTCGAGAAGTATAATTTAAGCTCTTTCATTGCCAGTTAGCGTTCCGAAGTCCATATGAAGTTATTATTATTCTTCAGCAACGAAAAGAATTGATGGATCTTATTGAAAGACCTCGAGATGAATCTCCCCAGGGTGGCTATGCGCCTTGTTAACCTCTGCACGACCTTTATATCGTCTGCTACCGTAATGACATCTATAGCTTTAGTTTTGTCGGGGTTGATCTCGATTCCTTGATTGGATACCAGAAAGCCAAGAAATTTGCTAGAGCCGACCCCGAACGCGCATTTTTCTAGGTTGAGTTTCATGTTGTATTTCTTGAGTATACTGAAAGTTTCCTGCAAATGCTTCAAATGGTCCTCTGCTCGCAAGGATTTAACTAGCATGTCACCAATATAAACTTCCATAGATTTTCCTATTTGTTCTTCGAACATTCGATTTACTAAGCATTGATAAGTTGCACTAGCATTTTTTAATCCGAATGTCATTACATTATAGCAATAGATACCATATTTAGTGATGAACGAGGTCTTTTCCTGGTCTTCCGATTTCATTCATATTTGGTTGTACCTAAAATAGACGTTGAGAAAACTAAGGATCTCGTGACCGGTCGTGGAATCGATCATGCGATCGATATTAGGCAAAGGAAAAGAATCCTTTGGGCATGCTTTATTTAGGTCTTTGTAATCTACACACATTATAAGTTTGTTTCACTTTCTAGGGACTACTACTACATTTGCTAACCATTCCGGATATCTTACTTCCCAGATGGACCCTATTTTGAGAAGTTTGGTTACCCGTCTTTGATGAAAGCGTGTTTGACCTCGGACTAGGGCCTTCTTTTTTGCTTCAACTGATGGAATTTCGGGTCCAAGCTCAGTTTATGGGTAGTAATTTCTGGTTGGAACCATGTCATATTAAGATGGGACCAAGAAAATCAATCCATGTTAGTTTTAACGAATTGAATAAGTTTTCTCCTGAGCTTGGGGGCTAGCCCCTTGCTCAGGTATACCTTTCGCTCGGGCTGATGTTTGGACGATATGATTTGTTCCAGCTCTTCGACGTTGACTTGGTGGCGTTGGAATCATCGGGGACTATGAAGGATCGAGGAACCCCGTATTCATTATCCTCGTTAGTACCCTACTCCTCAAATTGGGTCGAGGCTGGTGTCTGTGGTTGTTATTTGACCACCTATTTTCACGTCAAATTTGACCCTTTTGTTGATGAGAGCACCGATATCGGTATCACTTTGTCGACGGCAAACATTTCCTTGGCGGCGGTTTGCTCCTCGTAGACTGTTTTGACTCCCTCTAGCGTCGGGAACTTTTATTACTAGTGAAGGGTCGAGGGCACTGCCCTCATTTTATGGATCCACAGTGTTTCGAATAGGGCATTATACCTCATATTTCCCTCGATCACATAGAACTTCATTTCTTGGATGGTCCCAGCCACGCTCACTGGCAAAGTTATCTTGCCTTTGGTGGTTTCATATGCATTATTGAAGTCGTTTAGTACTCGGGCCATGGGTACAACATGATCCTGTAGGCCGAGTTGTTCTATGGCACTAGATCGAGTAATGTTGGCCGAGCAACCTAGATCAATTAAAACACGTTTAACTTGAGTTTTATTCATAAGTGCAGATATTATCAGTGCGTCATTATGGGGTTGTACGATCCCTTCAGCACCCTCGTCATTGAAAGACAAGGTTCCTTCAGGTACGTAATTCCGAGTTCGTTTCTCCCTTGTGATCGACACCTTGGTGCGTTTAAACACTGGTCCTTGAGGAATATCGGCCCCTCCAACGATTATGTGAATCACGTGCTATGGCTCCTCCTACTTGTTCTGCCTATTTGAATCTCTATTTTTAAAGTAATTCTTGGCCCGATCGCTTAAGAATTGCTAAAGGTGCCCCTCGTTGAACAATCGAGATAGATTGTCCCTTAGTTGCCTGCAGTCTTCTATTTTATGGCCATGAGTGCCATGATACTTGCACATTTGGTTGGGATTTCTCTGGGCTGGATTGGTCTGCGGAGGTCGAGACCATCTAGTATCCTTGGTATGTCTAATGGCTGATACGATGGCAGATGCATCTGCATTGAAGTTATATTCCGACAATCATGGTGCTTCTTTGGGCTCGGCATCCCTGCTGAAACCACTCTTTATCATGAGTATCCATGAACTTTACCCTCGAACATTTCTCCTCTCATTATGTGCAAAGTTTCACCCAGATTCGCTGCCTCTGCCGTCTCCGTTATACGGTTGATATCGATCTCTATTCGGCCTTGGTTCTCGGTTGATACCCCTCTTGATTCTATCCAAGAGCCTGTTAGGATAAACGAACCCGGAAGGAGCCCCCGGTTGATCATCCTCAACCCTAATCTTCGACTGATACCAATTGTGTACATCGGCACAAGTGATAGCTGGATATTCAATCAAATTTTACTTCAACTGTTGTGAAGCTATGGAACTCCGAACGTTGAGACCGTGAGTGAAAGCTTGAATAGCCCAATCGTCGGTAATTGGTGGCAAATCCATTCGTTCTGTTTGGAATCGAGATACCAATTCCCTGAGCATCTCACTGTATTTCTGCCTTACCTTGAAAAGGTCCGACTTTCTTGTTGAGACCTTAATGGATCCGGTGTGTACCTTTACAAAAAAATCTGCAAGCATAGCAAACGAGTCAAGAGAATTAGGCGGTAAATTATGATACCATATCATTGCACCCTTCTATAGAGTCTCCCGAATTTCTTTAGCAAGACGAATTCAATCTCGTCATCTTCCAGGTCATTTCCTTTGATGGCACACGTGTATGAGGTGACATATTTGTTTGGATCAGTCGTCCCGTTATACTTAGGAATCTCAGGCATACGGAACTTCGTGGGGATTGGCTTCGGAATCGCACCTGGGGGGAAATTTTTTGTACAAACTTTTTGGATATAGTCCTTTCAATATCGGTTGTGCCCCCAGGATTTGGTCGACCCTGGAGTTATAGGTTTCCACCTTCTTATCATTTTTCTCGATCTTCTTTTCCCCTGTCTCGATTCGCTTTGTCAATTCTTCGAGCATCTTTATGATAGCAGAATTGGTCTCTGATTGATTCTCATTCGATTTCCTCGAAGCCGATTCGACCCCATGTACAACTTCCTGGGATGGCTCGAGTTTGACCCTGCTCGGTGTGTGGTTCTGATTTTGAAGCTAGGCTATTGCTGCTTGTTGGGCCTGCAACATTTCGAAGATAACCCGCAGGCTGAACCTACTATCTTCACCGCCATGTGCATTCTGAGTAGCTAATCGGGTTCCCCCGCAAACGCTGCTTTCGGGATCGACGGCCAAATTTACATTGATGGCTACATGAGGACTGACGTCGATCGGATCCACAGCCGGAATTCCATCGAGGCCAGCAAGGGGCACAATGTTTCCTAGGGCAATGTTCTCATTTTGGTTGTGGTGGCTAAAACTGTTGTCAATGTGTTGAGGTGCTGACTAAGAGTTTGACATTTATTTTATCATATAATCAAAGATACTTCAAATAACAAGTATAAAATAGTTTGTGTTACGAAAATTTGTACCAGGCAATCACTATTATCCTCAGCCCCATGATAGGCGCCAACTATTTACCCTAAAAACGGATAATAATTGAATTTATACTGTGGTTTTAAGGACACGTAATTTTACTTGGCACAAACTGAGAAAAGTGCAATATTGTTATTGAAATTAACTGCAAATAGAAATAAAGCAAATCAAAAGAGATGTATATCTTTGATCCTCGAGCTAGGTCGCCTTCGAATCAAACAAGTATTTTACTAGAAAGTATGAATAGAATGACAGAGTATTGAGAGCTTAAGAAGAAGATAGTATATTGTACGTGAATAAGATTTCCTTTACAAATGATATAGTATATTGCTTTATGTAACGTGAATATGATGTCCTTTACAAATGATCAGACCCCCCTTATATAGTAAAGGAGTCCAACCCTTGCTACAATTCTAAATACTACTAATCACATGAATGGCTAATTAATCTACCTTTTCTTGATACGTTCGGGGATTTGCGCGTGATCCTCGCCCGATTGCTGATATTTCGTCTTTTCGTTATTCGAAGCTTCCATCGATCTCCATCTTCTTCGGTCTCTTGGTCAATCTCAATCTTGGTCGGTCTCAATCTTAATCGGTCTCAAGGTCTCGAGCTTAATCGGTCTCAGGGTCTCGAGCTTGACAACCTAACTCTGCACCATAGTTTTATATAAATCGAAGTCATTCCTTGACTTATCATGCTCCAGCCTCAATCAGTTGCACAAAAAGGACACGCCCGATTTTTGCGGTATACAAATTACTGCAAACTCACGCTCTTTACTGTCGTGAGGCTCAAGTTACTAAGTCAGCAAGTTGGGTCTAATTGACGCAATTATATTCAAGTGTTCCATAGGTACTATACTCTATTCCTGTATTTACATGGAATTTCATGACAAGGGCCCTCTATATATTCAGTCTTTCATAATCTTCATTGGCTTTGTTTTCTTTTCCATTTTTTTCTGCAAAAACAATAGACGAGAAGCTGATGCACGAGACAATTGCGCTTCTTCGTTGGAAAAGAAAAGACGAGAAACTGATGCAAAAACAAAAGATAAGAATCTAATCTTCATTGGATTTTCACCGAATTGCTGCTGCTGCTTCTTCTTCATTTCATATACCTCAATTCCCAAGTAATTCAAAAACTCAAAACAAAAGTAACCTAAGAAAGTACACAAAAGCAGGTAGACCAAATCCGCCAGAGTAATCTACTGCATCGACTCCGCCACCGCTGTACTCGTACGTGCCGACAAAGATTCATCTAGAAAACTTAATCGGCATTGGTGTTGATCTTTTTGCCTTCTCATCATCTTGTTCTTTCTCTAACCTAAATTGGAGAAATTAAGAGGAAAAACACTATGGACAGAAAACGACACAAATGAATCAATATTTGAGAGGTTTTTGACCGATAACTATCCATTCCAACTAATATTGGAGACACTTTTTAACTAAAGCAAGATTCTATGAGTGAAAACCTGATCCAAAAGAGAAAGGAAAACTGAAGATACATTAAAGTAAGAATTTTTTGCGTGGTCGGAATATTTTCAGATGGGAATGTGAGTGAGCAAGAAAAAGTAAGTTATTAGAAAGAAAAAGAAATAGAAAGGAATAAAAAGAAGTGGAAAAAAAATTAGATGAAAGAAATATCTAGGAAGTCCTTGACGCAGAGTATAATACACTATCCTTCATCTTAAGGTGTGTATTCTGGGCTGGGCCCGGGCCTAAACGGGCTCAAAGGGTGGAACCGGCTCACGACGGACCTAAGCCCACATGGTCCCGGGCTAAATGGGTCCATACGGACTTAACGGGCCTTTTCTTTCCGGACTATTTTTTTTTTATCTAAGGCAATTTCTTATAAACTATATATGTATATACTAATATAAATTGCTTATACATGGCTATATAAATATATATAGTATATATAATATGTATAGTATGTATATATAATTATATATTAAAGTTTGCAGTTAAAAAGTAAAATAACAAATAATAGTAAAACTAAATTATCATGCTTAATAAATTAATAACAAAGTAAAACATTAAGCATAAATACGTCTAATAATTTTAAAATAACACAAATTGTCGAAAAATCTTAAATACGAATTTTCGGATGACGCTCAAGACAATACTTTATATGCCTCCTTAAATTGCATGTGCCAGACCCTGAACGAAAACTTAAAACTTGACCACAGTTCATGCACTTTAATATTTGGCCTTCTTCATTTTTTCAAGCACCTCAAAATGTTGCGAAACAAATGAGCGCGCTCTTTCCGAACGAGGCATGATTTAACTTGAGATTGAGACTTGAAGTCTTGAAAATTGAAAATTGAAGATTGAGAGAATGAAAGAAATTTAGATTGAGAAATGAGTATTAAGTGTAGAAATGAAGAAGAGGACAGGTAACAGGTCTGGATCAGGGAGCGGGGGAAGGGTAGTAGCTTGGTAACTAGATTCACCAATTTTAGATTTTCCCTTACCACCAAACATTTTTTTCAAAGAAAATGCCATATTGATTATTATTATGCAAACAAAACAAACAAAAATATATTCTTAAAACTTAAGAGTTGAAACGAGTTTACCAAATTAACGAACAACTTCTTGAAAATTGAAAATCATTGAAGACTTGAATACTTCAATTCACCAACTTCACAATTTTTCACGAAATTGCAATAATAAAGTAAGCAATTATAGAAGAGAATTAGATATAGATTGAGAGATTGATGAATTTATGAATAAAAATGAAAGAATAAGGGGATATTTACAGTTGAGAATTGAAAAAAAGTGTAATTATATAAAGTTTGAGGTTAAAATAAAGATTGGGGGCCAAATGGCTATTTTTTAAAGTCTCAAACGGCTCTTTTTTGATGGCCAACGGCTAGATTTTAAAATCTGACCGTTGGTCATTATTTTAAATAAAAAAAAATTTAAATTATAGTCATTGAGGCCCGTTAGGCCCGGTTGAACCGGCACAGGCCCGCTTGCCGGTCCCGGGCTTAACAGTCCCAAACTCGTGGGCTAAATGGTCAAGACCAGCCCGCTACGAGCTTGGAGTACCATTTGGGACCAGCCCACTGAAACCGGTCCATTAGGCCCGTTTGGCCCGCAGTCCCGGGCCGGTCCCGGCCCACGGTGCACTCTTACTTCATCTGGGGGCTATAAGGAGATTCTTAAAGGGCGAAAGCGAACTACTTTGCGGGGAATTTTATGTATTTTTCCTAAAAATTACCTAAGAAAGTGACTCCACTCGGAGACAAGCAAATAGTCCAATTATACCGATATTTCCCAATTTATCTGCTGTGGATCAATATATAAATACAAACATGGCTGCTGAAATATGGAAAAAAAGACGAAAAATGTGTGAGTGCATATGCATGCATAGCTGTGTGTGGAGTGAAGGGTAAACAATATAGGTTCAGACTTCAGACGTTAAACCATGATTATACTTTGTTGTCTACATGATGAAAGATCATCCTCTTTGCACATGATCAAAGCTTTTTCAGCCTTCAGATACATGATAATGCATTGAAGAGGGGAGACCTTGTTTCTCCCCTCAAACAAAAACAAAAAGCGATTAGAGGAAAAGCACCAGATGAACACCAAAACTCCAAAATCCATCTCCCAACGTGAACCCAAAAAAAAATGCTTTTGACACAACTATTATGTAAAATTCCTTCCCACCCACCCAAAAAAAAGAAGACCCCCTACTGTACAGTTGTTGCAGGACATTAGTCTGACCAAAGGGACCAAAACCATAGAAAAACAGGATGCAAAAAGTCCGCAATGTTAACTTCACCAATTAAATCCACCTTCAGGCTTCAGCTGCAGGATAAAGTGAAACCTGAAAGAGATCAGCAAATATAAGAAGGCTGACGAAATATAGAGTGAAGAGGTGGTATAATAAGAAAAGGTCGTTTCCAACCGGTGAACAGATAGAGAAAGAGCTGAATAGCAGTTTACAGTGCAAAAGAAAGAGCTTTAGAGCAGTATAGATTAAGGGCATATTGACATTCCCCTCAAAAAGCATGGAATTATAAAATTCAATGGGTAACCTACTGCTAAACCTAGCAGTTTAAGGCTACGCTTTGACCACTTGGCACACCCTTCGCAGTATAGATCTACTAAATAGACAAGAAAAAACATTGTTCATACTTGGAGTTATTTTAAAGGTATCATCTTAGTCAAGCATCTTTTATCTTCCTCATGTCTGTTATTCTTTTTTGACGGACTTTAATGTACGGCTATAAGTTTACCATTACTTTCATTCATTTCATTAGGGAAAGAAATATTACTCCCTCCATTCCACTTTTAGTAGAAACATTTCCTTTCTAATTTATTCCAAAAAGAATGGCAGCTTACAAATTTTGAAAATAATAAAACTTCTCATTTTATCCTTAATGTAAATGATTATAACCATCTCGTTAAATTCCGTGCCTATTCAAACTTTGCCACATAAAGTGGAATGGAGGGATTATTCAGCAAGCCCACAAGTTCTTATTATTTTTTTCATTGTTTATAATTTCTTTTTAAAGATTACTATATCCCAATGCTTTCCGAGGGTCGAACTAAGTGAACTTGGAATATCTTTTTTCATTTTTTTTATAGCCAAGAAATCTTCAATGGCCAGTGGGGCACAGTTTAAAACTCGGTGGATAATGGGTCCGCGCCTCTACCCTTCTCCGTTAAATACAAGCTTTTTTCTGCAACGAAGTTTGAACCCCTGACGCGTGCGATCTACATTCCCGTCACTAGACCAAAGCCCTAGGAGCTGAACATCTTCTGTAGCTTTCAATAAGCAAAGAGGAGCCGAACAAATGCCTAAGGATATTTTATTTCTAAGGCTTCAAGCCCAGTAAAGTAACATGCCTCACCTTAGATTTTACCTCCTACTAGCACACTATACTAAAGCAATATTTCGTCAACTTACCTTCACTTGATAATATAAAAATGATCAACTGCTGTAAAGTCAAACAATAAAAAAAAACAAATGGGATGGTGAGACTACCTTGCACTCAAGGGCTGGCTTGAGAACTAATGCAGCTTGGCAACCTTCAGGCCCTACTTAATGTTATGCATTCAGCACAGAAGACATGTAAATTAATAGCTGAGCTTAAGCCTCAAAATTCCTGACTAACAGGCTTCAGGCTACCTTGCACACTACGGTTAGCTCTCGAACTATTTAAGCTATCTTCAGGCACTAGTCAATATAACCCATACAGAGCAGAGGTCAAGGTAACTTTATAGCTGAGCTTAAGCCTCAAATTTCTTGGCTCACAAGCTTCTTCAGCCTCCAAGGTGTTTCATACACGTATTCTAAATCTGATGTCTCTCTACCTGTGAATAAATAGTTTGTCTCCTAGGATATATAAAGATTCAGAACTGTATTTGAAATATATCTCCACCTTTCACCCCCAGCTTCATCCTACGTAACACTCACTCCTGCTTCCTCTATCTCTATCCTCGTATGTCAACACGAACAAAATCAAAAACCCATCCCCCACCCTTATATTACTCAAGCCACGTTGAGCTTGCTCCTTGATAACTCATTCTAAATTGACCTCGGTGAAAAAGCTATAAAAGTTGGAAACTGGAATGCTTGGCCAAGAACTAGTTCGGGATTATTCCGGTTAAGCCAAACAAAGCATCTCTAGGGTTGTCTCAGATGGATTACATACTTATTTTAGATGGATGCTCAACCTCATTCTTTCCAAAATCTTTCATCTGTCTTTTTTCCTATATCTGTCATCTGTCTTCATTATAGTAAATTCTACCTTTTATTGACAAAACATGACAATAGCACAAGAAGTTATGGTCTTTCATCAAATAGAGAAATGATAGCCTTGCTTATGAAAAGCATGTGTCTCCCTACCTTCCTTCTTCCTTGTTCTTTTTCCACCCATCTCTAGAACTCTTTAATCCTGAGTAAAGTTCAATCTGACAATGAGATGTTTCCAAGCAGAATGACATATCTTATGCATTTGTATTGGATGATTAGCTATGTGCATGATTTAAATGTCATACAGAAATAAAGAAAACATGAATATTATCACAGAACCAAAGATTATGAGCTGAATTCAAATATATTTTCATGGCTTCCTCAGAAATAAATGCCACTGTCAGAACCTGCATTGATTTGTATAACTCTCATCAAGGGAGTTGAGAAAGAAAGAGATTGTGTATCACGAAAAAGGGATCTAAAAAACTGATAAATCCTACCTATCCTTCACCACCTGCCAATGGAAGTTCAGAATTTTCTGCAGGAGTACTAGATTCAATAAAGATGGAAGAGAGAAATGAGCAAAAAGGAAGAGGTATATCTGAATGATGTACGTTTATACTTTATATCATTGTAAAGGAGTACATGAACTGAATATACTTAAAATGACAAATATACAACTCAGATGTCATAAAATAAAGAGGTAAAATGCAGCTCTCAATTCCTTTTTACATAGCTTCTAAAATGTTACAAAGAAGAAAAAGGAGATATGTCCATACCAATGAAAAGGTTACCGGGATGGGGGAAGGGCGGGAGAAGCAGAAGAACATTGCAAGAATTTCAAAGACAACGATTTTACCTCAACAACTTGGTTTTACATGTACTTCAATGATGTCATCATCCTCCATCCCAAGGCTACTGGGAGTTGCAGTAGGATTGATTTTATCCCCATCAAAGCAGAAAACCAAATTTTTCAGATCAAGCTCGACTTTATCAGCATACGATTTGAACAGCCTCTCAAATTTATCATCCTACGTGAGTATAGATAGGATTGAGTGTCATAATAACATTTAATTCCTGGCTATGAAGCATGAACTTATTCATATCATCTACATGAACTACACAAACAACGGAGAGACAAATAAGAAAGACAAAAAAACATGCAGAAATATGAACCGTGATGAGTTAACATGATATAGAAACAGCTACAAAGTGGAACAGTTCAAGGCCAGAACGAAAGAAAACAAGCAATATCTTGAAGATTAATGGCAATTAATTGCTAACAATGTGCTGATCACTTCAAGGCATCACCGGTAAATTAATTAATCGCTTTGTAGTAGGATTAATTTTATCCCCATCAAATCAGAAAATCAAATTTTCCAGATCAAGCTTGACATTATCAGCATACGACCTCTCAATTTTATCATCCTACGTGAGTATAGATAGGATTGTGTGTCATAATAACATTTAATTCCAGCTATGTACATGAACTTATTCCTATCATCTACACGAACTAAACAAACAACGGAGAGCAAAATAAGAAAGACAAAAACATACAGAAATATGAAGCATGACGAGTTAACATGATATAGAAACAGCTACAGAGTGAAATAGTTCAAGGCCAAACCAAAAGGAAACAAGCAATATCTTGAAGATAAATGGAAAGTCAATGCTAACAAGTGCTGATCACTTCAAGGCATCACTGGTAAATGTTTGAAGAGCGTCGATGACTGCCATCTTTACTAATGGGTTAATTATCAAATGAGGTTATTGGGATATGATGTATCAATTTTCCAGATGGTAATTAAAGCCATTGTTACTACAAAACAAAAAAAAGTATGGTGCAGTTATAAGTTCATATACCAAACTACTATTTTGATTGTAACAGAAAGATGGAAGGAAACTAAGTCCTGCAGCTTTTGGTACATACTTGTTCCGTCATAAAAGTAATACTCCAACAGAATCGAGTAGATCCTAAAGTGAACCACTTTCTTAAATAAGACAATTTACAAATTAGTGATATTCTATAATGCACTTTTTTATGTATACATAATTAACAATATGGTGTAAACCAGCTATTAAGCTTTCAAGTGTTTGAAACGCCATAAGAGATCACGAAACCATCTTACTAATTTCTTTCCTTGCATGCTCAAATATAAACTTATCTCCTTTATAGGAGGAATTACCTTGTCCTATGCCAATCTCAACTATTTATTTCTGCATATGTTACATGAACTCAAAAGCTAGTACCAGTAGATGTATGTACTTACACGTGTAAGTAGGTCTTTTAGTCTATTTTGCAGTGTTGTTAAAACTCACAACATTCGGTCATATTTGTTCGACAATGATGCTATTTTTTACAAGGATGCTTTAACGCAAATGAAGATCAAAGTAACATAGAGGTTTTTCCATATTGCATTTTAAATAGGAAAAGAGAAATACTTCAATGAACTTTCTATCCAATTATAGAACTAAAGCTTCCTACGATCTTAGCTTCCAAGGAAAATCAAATCATCCCACAACACTACTTCACAACCAACACTTGGCAAACAGCACATTTTAAGATTTACCCTCTCATTCAGGCTCAGTTTATTTGTAACATAAGTTGGGGGGGAAAGATTCAAGTAGAGAAAACTCAACTTCAAGAACTAGTAAATCATAAGCATCAGTGAGCATTGAACTACATATGTGTAACACAATATGGCTGATAACTCTAAGCTACTTATGCAATAATAAAAAATAACGTTATTTAGTTTATCCTATACAAAAATACCTCGAAATCAATCAAACCAAGTCCTTTTGTAGAAAGCACTATACATTCATTCTTTAGGATAATTTCTTTGTGTTTGTATATTATCTGTTATTTAGGATAATATACAAGTACATACTCCATTCAAATAGCTCGAAAAACACATCATGAGATAAGGAATGAAGGAGAGATGATAGAAC
Source organism: Nicotiana glauca (assembly GCA_026770625.1). Taxonomy (NCBI): domain Eukaryota; kingdom Viridiplantae; phylum Streptophyta; class Magnoliopsida; order Solanales; family Solanaceae; genus Nicotiana; species Nicotiana glauca. Next base: position 473,274 of record MU674309.1, on the reverse strand, counting down.
ACCTCCTTTAAACATTATGGTGCAGATGACATAACTACATCACAGATACGCAAACTTCTTTATATGTAGATAAGAATTGCACCCTCAAGGAATACCATGTAAACTCGAAATTGTTTTGCTCCATCCTTATCCTGGATAGAAATGACTATTTTAGCTCTTTTAGTTGGGGGTTTTGATGGCGGCTCAGCAACACTATCTTGAATAGAACGGAGGGAAGCACAAAGATCTCTTTTTACAGATTCTTCAACATCTCGGAACTCATCCTTAGCTGAGCGGGCAATGGATTCCAGCTCTTTCTTTTTCAACCTACGAACAGCCACTCATATAATAGTAAAGAGAAAAGGAGAAGATCAAGAGCAAGTGCATTTTATTTAATTAGAAATAGAAATCTTGTCAAAGACTACAGCAGCCTCATGTAGAAGAAGAAAAAGAAAAAAAAGAAACCCTCCATTTACTAAACCCTAAACATAAGAAATGGAGCATAGGTTGGTGGCAAGCTGTAATATGATAAGAATTTAATTGATGAATAAAAATATCAATGCTATTCAATGAAATAAGGGAGTCAATGGTCAGTTTTATGCTTCCGCTATTTGCTCATAATCTATTTATTTGAATTCAATATCTCGTTGAGGAACTTAACTCATTAAAAACTTGCTATACTGGAGCAACAAGAATTATCTAATCAGTTGTCTCCTAAAGAAAACAGGCATCAATGTTAGATTCACAAAAAGGTAATTAATGTTTAATCAACTCAATTAATTGATACTTGGAGAATCCATCTTCCAAAAGTGAAAACTCATGAGTTACAAAATCTGATATTCCATTCAAAATACAACAAAACAAACCCAGTAATCCCACGGGGTCTGGGGAGAATAGTGCGTAAGCACACCTCACCTCTGCCTTGTGAATTCCATTCAAAATAAAGGAGAAAAAAAAAAGATCACCATAATCAAATCAGACACCAAATTAATTAAATTCGTTGAGCTGAAAACACTTAATCAGGTGCAACAACTTGCTATTATGAATTACCTAATTTCCTTTATAGTTGAATCTTCAACAAGGTTACAAGTATGAGCAGAAATGTTTGGGGAGGGTGGCAGCCAATCCTCCTCTTCACCATCAATTATTTGAACAACTTCCTCTTCTTTCCTTTCGACCTTTTCCAAGTCCAGCAAACATATAAATTAACATCAAGTTAAGAAATTGGAGAAAAAAAACAATTTACACAACATTGAAGAAGAGAATTTTACAGCAGAATCGTTCACTTTCCGTTTCTTTGAGATTACTGGAGACGAGTCTGGACTGTCATCTGCGAGTTCAAAAGAAATATGACAAAAATCTTAAAAAGGAACCAGATACATATACACACACACATTAATAATGATCTCTCACCGTCAAGGCAGACAAGATTGAAGGGAGTATTGAAGGGTTGAACACGTCTGTAATCAAAAAGTGGTTCCAGTTCTTCATTGGATTCACCCTAAGACAGAAAGAAAAATATCAAATTCATTAAACCCTAAGAAGAACCCTTCCTGTTGAAATACTGGCAGAAAGAAGAAGCAGAATCGCACCATTTCTGAGTTCCCCAAATCTCTCTCTCTTTCTTTCGGTCTCTCAGGAGTATTTGAGGGATTTTCGGATTGTCCCGCCGAGAAAGAAACTTCCAAACGAATTGCCGGATGGAGCAATCCTTTTATTCTATTTTTTTACGGGTCTTCTAGAAGATAAAATGGGAAAGGAAAAGAAAAATATAGTACTCACTTGTCCATCATACTAAAAAATACATTCACTTTTACTTGTTAATTTGTTAAAAATAATTTTTTTCTTATTTTAGCCTTATCACTAATTACTTATTTCTATAAGTACTTATCAGAATTTTTTAAAATTTAGAGATTACTTAATAAAATACATACTATAATTATTATTATTTTAAGTGACGTCAATAGTGTAAAATAGACAAGTAAAAATTTTGAGAGGAAAATTTAGAGTCAAAGAAAAGCTTTTTACCTACGTCCAATTCATTAAAAAAAAATGGGCCCTAGAGGATTTAAATAATAATTCTTTCTTTTTTCATCCCATTATTTCCTTATCTTCGTTCTTCCTCTGCGGTTTTTACATACGTTCTCTCTAATTAAACTACTCTAGAACTTCTAAAGACATGCACGTTTTTTTTTTTATTTTTATGGAAAGTCACCTTATAAATGGATTTGGATGTATATAAGTATACAGTTTTAAATGTTTGTCTGATAAATTATAATTATTTAATAATCATAAAATTTAGTGCAACTGAGGGAGAGAATTTTTTTAAAATTTCAATGAAGGTAATAATTGCTAGTAATTATGTAATGTAATTACGAGATGCTTTTTAAATTCTTCTTTATATTTCTTTTTCGAATATACTCTACTATTCTTTTACACTCTTTCAATTATGTTTCAAATATGTGAGAAATGATTGCTGAAAATAATTACACGTTTTATTAGATTTATTTTCTATTCATTAGTATAAACATTTATATAAGAAAATATTTTCTAAAATTATATATGTAGAAGGAAAAATTTCCACCGTCTACCGGAAAAGGGACACCGACTACTAGTTTCGAATATAAACCATAAAGTACTGCGAGAAGCATAAACGAGATAATAATAATAATAATAATAATAATAATAATAATAATAATA
>MU674309.1:431747-446588 GCA_026770625.1 Nicotiana glauca | reverse complement strand
CACTTCCCACATGTCCTTCCTCATACTTTGCTGCTCAATTGTTGCCTCAAATAAAATCTATCTTTGTGGCACTTGAACCCACCATTGCTTCTAATATTAAACCTTTCCAAAGTTTATCTTTATCGATCCGTCAACATTAGAAATTCTGATTCAATCTTAAACCACTGCACCATGCGATATTTGACAGTCGTAACTCCAATACTAGTTCACAATATCCTGCCATAAAGGCAAATTGTAGCAGATTATAACGCCAACAACTTAGTACGTTCAATCAGGGCCACGACACCCTCTCATAAAAGAAAGCTCAACCACGCTTGCAAATACCAAGCCTCATTACTTCCACCAGCCCACACCTGACCATTCTTAGTCCGACTGCCTTTTCCCCTGTCGGGAATAAAATACTGAATCCCTTGATTACACGCTGAGTAAACCTCCCTTCAATTCATTCACTGCCCCGAAACGTGGGTAACCACCCTACCATCACAACAACACTGCGGAATAATCGCTCATAAGCATTATGGAAACCTGTGCCTAGCCTCAAGGCTCTTAGAAGTTCTGTTACTGAGCTGAAACAATAGAATATCCCTCCAAAGTGCGACTATAATAGTCCAATCAACTATACCGAGAAAATCATCCCGCACCACATTTGTAGTGCAATTACAATCCTTCAATTTTTAATTTATAACAAGCGCTCGCGTAAGATTGAGTAGGAAGAAATCAAAAGCATAAGCCTCAAAGGAATCGAACCGCACGAAAAGGAAATCAAGAAGGGAAGTACTCCTAACAGCCCTGTAGCCTCCCGAGGATAAGTACAGACGTCTCCGTACCGATCCGCGAGACTCTACTAGACTTGCTCATGACTCGTGAGACCGACGGAAACCTAGTGCTCTGATACCATGTTGTCACAACCCAAAATCCACTAAGGGTCGTGGTGGCGCCGGACACCTCTGTTAGGTCAGCCAACTAGATTATCAATTAATTCCTCTTTTAATACTTTTGAAAATCTAAGGGTTTTCCTTTCATTTTCATAAATAAAAGTTCACTACTTGAATTCAAATTTAAATAATAACAATTAGTACAAATCCGTTGATACCCATCCCAGAAACCCGGTGTCACAAGTACATGAGCAACTATCGATAAGGAAAGTAAAATACAACATATGTCCGAAATACAGTGGAGAGGGAATAAATAATAAAATGCTGAAAGGAACTACACTGGCTGCGGGTCGTCTCGAACAATGCAGCTCACCTAGTCCCAGAGTCGTCCGTGCTGCTACGCCCAGTAGGCTGCTAAAGGTATATATACATGTGCAACAAAAATGCACAGAAGTGTAATATGAGTACGTAATCAACGTGTACTCAGTGAGTATTTCGCCTAATCCCGAAGTGGTAGAGACGAGATGGCCAACTCCGACACTCACTGGAGGTCAATTAGCAATATTCTATAAGTGCGAGGAAAATCATGGATTTGATAGAAGTTCTGATTGTGAAGCCAGAAAAACAGGTAAACACCTTTAACAATAAATCCAGGGCTTCTAAAGTTTGTTCTTTATTATCTTATCAGTTTATATCAAGCCACGTAGGGCCAGTTCCACATTTACAATTTTCAAGTAACAGATAAACGCGCAAATCATGCCGAGATCAACAGCCCGCTCCAACAGAAATGTAAATTGTGCACTGCCGAGGGTCGAGAGGAACGAACCATAGATGCATCTATTCTCACCGAGGCGTTCGGCCCGTTCCATAAATAAACACATATCCTGCTGGCGAATCATCCATGCAACGCAGGAACACATAAAATACATGCTCAATCAGTCAAATAAGAACTTATCGGGGAATATTTATTCAAATAAAACCAATTCTCCTTTAACAATTTAAGAAATGAAGTTTAATTCTTTTAGAAATTTACTTACTAATTCGATGTGAGTTAAGCAATTCAAGCTACCAATGTGTTCACAATTAATCCACGTACACATGCTTTTGGGTCCTAACTACTCGGACAATAGCATAATAGTAGCTACGCATGGACTCTCGTCACCTCGTGCGTACGTAGCCCCCACAAATAGGAGCACATAATCAATTACTTCACCTATGGGGTAAATTCCCCCTCACAATATTAGAAAGGAGACTCACCTCGCTCGGAAGACTCAAAACCGGCATTCTACATTCTTTCGAGGACTCTAATTGACGCACCACGCTCCAAGACTAGCCAATGGTTACGCAAATCCATTAATATATGCTCAAATATTCATTACAACTAATTCATAGCAATTCCTAACCTCGATTGGAAAGTTGACCAAAATGCCCTCGGGCCCACGTGCCTGGAATCCAAAACTTTTCGAAGATAAAGTTTACCCATAACCTTAGGAACTCGAATATATAATTTTCTCTTAATTCCATACTCAAAATCGTAATCAAAATCCAAGATTTCTAATTTCCTAGGTTTTCAACCAAAACCCCAAATTTACACTAATCTTCATACTTAAATCCATACATAATTGATATATTTAACACAAAAGTGATGGGGATAACTTTCCTTGACATTGACGACGAAAATCCCCTCCTTGAAGCTCTTCAAAATCGCCCCAAACCATGAAAAATATGAGAGAAATGGCCAATCCCCGACTTTAAATTAATCTTCTGCCTCCAGGGATTTTTGCTTCGGCGGAAATAATCCCGCTTCCGCGGTCCCGCTTTTGCGGAAAATATTCCGCTTTTGCGGTTCCTGGGCTCAAGCCCATTTTCGCTTCTGCGATTAGCCAACCGCTTCTGTGGTTCCGCATCAGCGGATTAAGGGCCGCTTCTGCAATCCTGGCTGCCCTCGCCCTCGTCCGCTTTTGCGACTTCTTCTTTGCTTTTGTTGGGTCGCTTCTGCGGTCCCATTTCCGCAGAAGCGGAAATACTAGATACCAGCTACTTCAACACTTCATCAAACTACGGATTCAATCCGTTAGCCACCCGGAATCCACCCGAGGCCCCCGGGACCCCAACCAATCATACCAACCAGTTCCAAAACACATTACGGACTTGCTCGAGGCCTCAAATCATAACAAACAATGCTAAAACCATGAATTACACCCCGATTAAAGCTTTATGAACTTTGAACTTTCCAACTTTTATTTCTGCTGTTTAATCCTATCAAAATCACGTCCGATTGACTTTAAATTTTACACACAAGTCACATTTGACATTGAGGACCTACTCCAACTTTCGAAATTGGATTCCGACCCCGATATCAAAAAGTCAACCTCCGGTCAAACTTCTAAAGAACCTTCAAATTCTAACTTTAGCCAAATTGCTCCAAAAGGGCCTATGAACCTCCGAATTCACTTCTGATCACACTCCCAACTCCAGAATCACCATGCGGAGCTATTCACAGTCTCGAAATCCCAAACGGATATCGATAACTCTGAAATACACTCCGAGTCAAACTTAAAAAAAATTCTTCCAAAATGCTAACTTCCACAACAGGCGCCAAAATGCTCCCGGATTACCCAAAACCCGAACCGGGCATACGCCCAAGTCCGATATCATCAGACGAACCTTTTGGAACCTTCAGATCCCAATTCCAAGGTCGTTTACTTAAAAATCCAATCCTAGTTCATTCTTTCAACTTTAAGCTTCTCAAATGAGAATTTTCATTTAAATTTAACTCCGATCTTCCTGAATTTAAATTCCAACCATGCGAACAAGTCACAATACCTGAAATGAAACTGCTCATGGCTTCAGACTGCTAAACGATGCGCTAGGTCTCAAAACGGCCGATCGGGTCATTACACTTAGCCTGAATTTGCTGAATCAATTCTTCACCAAATAATTTTTCTTGGTTATCTTATTGGAGTAATTTGGTCCAAAACTTATTATAAAAGATTCTGTGAAGGCAAGGAATTCCTTCGTTGGTATAACCAACTTGGACATCCCATTTCATTATCCAAGGGATTGAAAATTCTATAAAAAAATACATGGATGCAATGCCATCATAAAAGATATTGTCTTTTTGTAAGGAAATAATTTTGGGAGATATGTCTACCCATTGATATAAACTCTTAAATAAAGGAGGAAGTATTTCTAATGATGGAACATATAAATCCACCATTTGAAGAAACAATTTGGAATTTGCTGACTGTTCGTATTAGAACAAAGTTTGAAAACCATGAGTGTCTCCTATTAGGATTCTCATAAAGAAAAGTTTTATTAAAACTTTCGACATAGTCCTAATAATTGAATTTGAATGAGACTTTCTAGTCAGGATGAGTGTATTCTCGATCCTTAAGGGTACTAATTCCCCATTCATCTAAAGGTATTACCTTCTTGATAATAATCTTCGAAAAACTATAAGTTTTTCTTGTATTTGCAGGATAAAAGTGCTGAATTTTAGTTGATCCTGTTGTTGACAGTATAATCTCATAATGCATCCTGTAGCGCATGATGTTGTATCGAAATACCTGGCCATTAATTGCTAAGGGTTATCCTCCATTTAAGGTCGGATTGTTCCAAAAGAATTATTGTTGTCCTTTTGTGTCCTTTTGGTTATAAACCTCAAGATTTTCATTACTGTCCTTTGATATAACTGAGGAGTAAGATGTGTATTGGATGAAGTGGCTTAATCCTTTCTGGATTTTATAAAATCCATGAACTCCTTGTATAAAGGGTGGTCGGTATTACCTCCGGCTATATTCGCAGCTATTAGCTTTTGATTTCCAATTTGGGCGAGAATATTATTCCCTCTACTATCAGTAGATGCCCTTCCTCTTCCTCGTTGCCAAGAAGGTCTGTAAGTAGGCCTCAAAATCTGTAAAGTCAAAGAGAGGACTTATTAGTTCAAATATTCTCTTGTAAGGAAATCAGGAAGAGTATTATCAGACCCTTTTTTGTATATTATTTCGAAATCAAAAGGAGCTAATAAAGCTTGCCACCTTGCAAACATCTGTTTAGAAACATCATGTTTAAAATCTTTATTAAAGATAAACTTTGCAGCTTGACAATCAGTTTTAATCAAGAATTTCGGATTGTATAGATTAGTTTGAAATTTCAGAAAACTTTTAACTATAGCAAGAATTTCTTTAGCTACAGTTGCATAATTCCTCTGAGAATTATTCCACTTCCCCGAGTAGAATTGAACAAGATATTCTTATTTATCTAATGGAGAACATCGTTTCAGTATTCCCCCATAACCAATATCAGAGGCATCGGTTTCCACAACCTTTGCCCAAGTGGGATTGGCTAGAGTTAAACATGAGAGGTTATGAACCTTTTACTTAATCCTTTTGACTGATTCAGTATGACTATCAGTCCAGGCTTTGGGGTTCTTCTTTAATCTATCATAAAGAAGAGCAGTATCCTGAGCAAGGTCCTTTATAAAAGGAGAGATATAGTTTAAGCTTCCTAAAAATCGTTGAAGTTGGGTCTTATCAGTAATAATATCAGAAAATTTAGAAAAAAAATTCAATACTTCTATTGATAGGAATAATCCTACCTTTTTCGATATTATGACCAAGAAATCTAACCATATGTTGGAAAATCATCATTTTTGGTTTGGATATGACTAAACCATTTTGAATAATAATTTTTTTAAACAAATTTAAATGTTTAAAATGAGACTCAATATCTTTTGAAAATACTAAGATATCATCAATATAAACAACTATGAAATCTGTATAAGGAAGAAAAATATCATTCATAATTTTTTTAAATTCGAAAGGTGCATTTTTTAATCCAAAAGGCATGACATTCCATTAATATTGGCACATTGGAACATTAAAAGCAGTTTTATATCTATCTGATTCAGATATCAGAATTTGCCAATATCCTGATTTCAAATCAAATTTTGAAAATATGATGGCATCATGTAATATGTCTAACAAATCCTTCTTATTAGGGATTGGATATCTGATCCATTTCAACACCTTATTAAGGGGTTTGTAGTTGATGACTAATCTATGAACTCCACGTTCCTATTCAGCATGCTTATTGATATAAAAAGCAGTACAAGACCATTTAGACTTTGAGGGTCTTATTAAACCCTTCTACTGTAAGGAATCAATTTCCTTTTTGCATAACTCCAAATAATCAGAGTTCATTTGACAAGGGCGAGCCTTGGTAGGGATATTATCCTCATAAAAGTCTTCTTCACAAGGAAGACTTATGATATGCTTTTTTCTATCGCAAAATTGATTTGGATGATCACCACAAATAGAATCAGAAAATTGATTTTTAAGAAAATTGATTTTTTCTATTAATTTCGGATTTTTAAATCCTGTCCAATAGTAATGGATCAAATTTCATTTTTCAAAAATGCAATTTGATTGACTTTTGAAGAAATTTTATCAGAAATAATTTCATTCAAAAATCTTTGAACTGGCTGAATTATAAACTCAAAAGTAATACTTTTGCCATTATAAGCACCAGTAAAACTTTTTGTATCCCAATGTGAAAATGGCATTAGTTTATGAAAAAATGGGACACAAAGTATGACATCACGATCAATATCTTTTACCAAAACAAAACTTTCAGGAATACAAATATCCTGTTGGCAAATATAAGCTTTGGGTAATTTATATGAAATACTCATTGGACCACCACTAGCATTTTTTAGATGATGGGTGGTTTTATAAAAATATCTGGAAGGTATTATCCTTTCTCTTATACAATTCAAATCCGCGCCGCTGTCAAATAAGGCAACAAATTCTTTTTTAAAATTGTAATCAATTAAAAAAATTATTTTTATTAAAAATATTTGGGTGGTAAAATATTGAAGTTTCTGCAAAATTTCATCTTCAGAGAAATCCATGGTTGCTAGCAGAGTATTAGCAGTATTTTCTTCTAAAGAGCTTGCCACAACATTTGTATCAGTAATCTTCATACTGATATCTTTATCAGAATTTTCTAATTTAAAAATTCTTTCGTCTAAGGCAATATTAGAAGCCTTTAATTCTGAGATTTCTTTCTTGAGATAATTTATCTCTGTACTCAAATCTTGGACAGTGGCCGGCCTATTAGGCTGGAATTTATTCTTGACCAATTTTCTGATCTCAGACATAGTGTAAGGTCCTTTCTGAGATGGGATATCTTTCACCTCTGTTCCTTTTCCAATATTTGTAGGAAGTTTATCAATAATCTGGGACCTTAATTCAGGGTCTTTAATAACCTTCAATAGCTCAATCATGCTATCATTGGTTAAGACATTGATTTTCAAATCTGTAAATTGGGAGTAGATATTAAAAGATCATTATCAGTATTGCAACACTAATCTGAGCATTGTTCCTTATTACAGAACTCTTGCGCATCTTCAGAGGATGAAATATAATTTTCCTCCTGAAGGACTCGTAATTCTTCACTGGTTGATGAATCAGTGTCAGAATTCTCCGGAGAAGAATTTAGGAGAATCTTTAATATTCTCATCTAAATCAAGTTCTTTGATTTTGTCCTTGATTTTGCAATCCTTTGCATAATGGCCTATTCTTCCGCATTTGTAAAAGGCCTGAGGGTTTTTAGATTTAACAAAACCCTTTCTGACTTTATGAAATGCCTTTCTTTTTTGGGTCTTTTCACGCCTTTTTTTCTGGCGAACCCTTTTTCCTTTTTAAATCCTTTTTCTTGTGGGATTTCCTTCTATTAGAAGGTATGTCGATGGCGAACTGTTCACAGAATTTGCCTAATTGTTGTCTTTTCGTGAGACGATGTTTCTTAATTTGTTGGTTTAGCTTGATTTTATTGCATAGAGCTAAACCTTCCTGAGTGCATACACTGAAGAGTTTACCATAAGAGTAAGCATCATAATTGATACTCATTCATATGCCTCTAAGGACTTTTCGAATCCTTTCAGCAAATAAGGTTGGGAGTCCATCTATGAATTTGGACTTCCAATGAGTACTATTACTCTCTGGTAATCACATCACTCTAGATAAGAAAATATCTTTATACCATCTAAAAGATGTAAGGGTTTTACACCTTAGATTCTGGAGCATCGTTCTAATGGTCTCACTATTATCGGACCATCTTCCAGAAAAATGTTCTATGATATTCATGACTAAAGAATAGACTGAATTTTGGACAGTCGTATCTTCTTCAGTCTTGGTCGCATTCATTATTTGATGGCATTGGTCATGGGTGAGATAATTGTCCCACCAGCCTCTGAGCTGACCAGTAAATCCGGCAATAATCATTTCTGCAATTGCCCTATCTGAATTCTTATTAACTTTATAAATAGTATTGTACATAAGCATTCTATGTACTATAGTATAGATTTGTCTTTCAACAAGACCATCTATATTCCACTCATAGATATCTGACCCACTGTAACCATGGTGGTTGTGGTAATTGTCCTATTCTTTTATTAGGACATATTGAGGGGTTGGTCTAGGATAATAAAATATTTTTTGGTAAGGTTTGCGAGCATATTTTCAGAGATCTTATTAATCTCATCTTTTACCTGTAATCATTTACCTTTATTAGGATTATGCTCTAAAGTTAAGGGACTTGCCCTAAACTCGCCAAACTTCTTATTAAGAAGTTCTTCCAAATCGGCCAGACCTTTCAATTTAAAGTCTTTTACCTCAGGAGGTGGTTGGATACTTATAGTAGCGATTTGTTCTTTACCTTTAGTATCATTTTGTTGGATTTTTTGGACCTCGGCTATGAGCTTGTCCAACTTCTCGTGAATTTTTATGACCTGTTCGCCCAAGATACTAACATACATATTAGTATAGTTATTCTGGGTAAGCATGGAATTCAAATTTTTTGTTGTTATAGCAGCAACATTATTTTCAAATATTTTTGAAAAGGCGGTGCAGTATATAATCTTATCTTTTTCCCCTATGTGAAAAGATTGTTGGGGTGGAAAAATTGAATTGACAATATTTCTATTAGTGAGCGTATAATTTATTTCTAACACAGAAATATAGTTATAAACATGCTTAGACATAAACCAAGGGACAAAAGCAATAATCTTATTTTTCCTGCTAATATCCTTATAAAAATCATGCCTAAAAATTGTATCAATTCACTAGTCATGTTTTCATGAAACTATTTTCTGAAAACAGGCCATCTGGGTTTTAGAAATTCTTCTAAAATTATTTTTCTTGCCGGTGAATCCGGACTAAAATCTATTTGGTTTTCAACCATTACTAATACCAATTGAAATATTCATTTCGGATGCAGTAGGTCTAAGATCTGAATTAATCTTAATAATAGTAATACTAATAATAATAATAAATAAAATAAAATAAACACGCTTGGTTCTTAGAGCTATATGCTAATATGTATGAACAACATATCCCAAATTAGTTCTGTAACTGGTGGATATATATGGTCCATCATTGAAAATTCTTCCAGAATAATTTAAGAGTTTATATACTCAATGGATAGATATCTCCCAAAATTATTGATATGCAAAAACAAGACATTTAAAAAAAATAGCTACCATATAGTTTTTTTTTATAGAATTTTCTATCCCTTGGATAATGAAATGAGATGTGGAAGGCAGCTATATGATAGAAGGATTCCCGTGCCTAAACAGAATCTTTTTTATGAATTTTTGGAGTAAATTACTTCAAAAAGATCAGCAGGGAAAATTACAGGGTAAGGAGATTTTGGATAATATCCAAAAGAAAATTGATGAGTATAGTAATAAAGAAAAAGTTGATGACAAAACTTTGGAGGAATTAAGTCCTTTCAAGCAATTAACCAAACATCTTCAAATGAAGAAAGGTATTATGACCAAATCAGAAATTCTGACTTCATATATGGAAGAAGTAGAGAAAGATTTAATGACAAATCTAGAAATAGAGATACCAGATGATGTATTTATGGCTTCAACATACCACGTTATGGAAGATGACACAGTCATAACAGGAGAATCTCAAGAGGTTGAAGATAATGAAGAAGTAGATCTTGAAAGTCTAGAAAGATTTCTGCAACAATTCAAAGAAATTAGGGAAGAATCTTCTGTCAAAAATAATTTTTTTAAAAAAACAAATCCTAAAAAAGACACTGAAGGCCCCACTATTGAATAATTAGGGTAATAAGGACGAATAATTTTAATAAAGTACTATACACAGCCACCGTAAGGGAATCTACTTTTATAAATTTTGTCCGTTTCTCTTTCAGTTTTTTGACTTTTAGATTTAGCTTTTTATCTTGCTGGCCACGATGTAATTATCTTGTCATCCATTTTACTGTTTAGTTTTTGTTTGTTTTAGAAACAGATCCATTATATAAGGATCTCAATTTTGAGTTTAGAGACAGACTTCGGCTAATAGCTCTGACCTCTCTCTAGAAATCTCACATCTCGCTAGAATCTCATTTTTTGTAAATCTCCCTTTGTAAAAATTTTATATTTGAAATAAAAAAACAGGAAAGGCTATATGGCCACAATCTCGGTAGTCTCAGGTACTGATTTTTCTTATAAATAGTATTATGTTAAATTTAGTCACACTAAGCTACTCAACAACATGATTTGTTGCTAGTTTTACTATTTTACCCGACGGTCTAAGGTTGAGACTATAGAGCCCAGGCAGTCTATAGCTGATGATAGGCTACAGTTGTGTATTTTTATCGATTATTATATTTCAATTTATTTTACTTCAGTTGAGTTTGCGCTTTACTCGCTAGTGTTCTGCACTAATTATGTGTTTCATGCCTTGTAGGAGCGATTTCGAGCTATGTAGATGTTATGGAATGAATTCAAGTGATTTGAAGCTTTGAAGTCTGAGTAAAAGCCCAATAAATTAAGCTGGGATCGTGTTCGGGGATCAGCGGATGATAGTTAAGAACGAATGAAGAATCGAGTAGGTATATTATGTACTATCTAGTAAAATATATATAACCTTTTGCTCAGAACTCCATTTAAGCTCCACAATATATGGTTGGAAAGCTAATTCAAAGATCTACAACTTTCATATTTTAAGTTATTACAAATTCCAAATAGAACAAGGTAATAAATACGCGAGAAATGCATGGACGCACACTGGCCGCGGATGTGAGGTAGAATTTGGGTAAAATCCGCGGCCAAATCCACAGCCGCGGACGTCCTGCCCAGGAAAAGTGTCCTTTTTCGCGTAGGAGAAGGTGTAATTATTTGGCCCGACCCTACTTGGTATATATAAATGGAAAAATGGTATTTTGAGGACCTTTGACATACTTTTGACATAATTTAGACCTAAGGAGGCAAGGAGACCGGAGATTCAACCTAAGGAGGCAAGATTATACTAGGAGGAAGGCGGAGAATTCTTCTACGAGTTTTTCATTTTCTTCTTCCTATTTTCGTTATTGGTTATGAATTCTAGTATTGTAGTTATGAATATTCTTATGAATAGCTAATTTGTTAACTAGGATTTTGATGGAACCTTTTGTAGGATGAATTCTTGTTATATTATTATATAATTAAGCCATTGGATTTCTCTACTTGTTCAACTACATGTTTCTTGTTGTTGATTGAATGGTCAATTGACTGTGCCTATTTAGTGTGTATTGCTCAAGAGAGAGCACATAGTTAGGTAGTTGTTGAATAACATCACTCCTAACTATGTAATAGATCAATACGGAGGGTTTAAAGGCGGGATTAGAGATAGCGAAACCTTGGTGCGATCATAGTGGGCAGTGAATTAGTTCTAGCTAGTGTAGTTCAAGAGAATACATCTAGTAAATTGTGGTAGTTGCTCGTGAGAGAGATACAACACTCATAGTACTCACGATCGGTAGATAATACTTAGGCGAAATTATAGAAAACGTAGCGAGAAGGATTATGATAATTGGGGAAATTATAACTCTAGACCTCCTAATATTTTCTTCAACCCTTAGTATCCCTAGTTTTTAATTTACTTCTTAATTTGTTAGTTAATTAGTTAGACATAAGAACCTTAATATTATAACTTAGGAATTGTTCGAGCTTGTCTTCTGAGTGATATTGAACAACTATAGCTAAGCCTTAGTTCTCTGTGGGATTCGACTCCGGACTTTTAGACCGGATTATATTTGCAGTGGCTGATTATCCTTTTTAGGACTAGAGCTGGGCGTGATCAATAGCCCATGCAATAAACCATTTTTATGGTAGCATAAATAGTGTCCCTTAACCCGTGTTAGCCAGAGAAGGCGTTGAAGGGTATGGAAGGGGTGTGGTCTAGGGTTTATATGACAGGACTGTAGCTCGACATGGCTGGTGTCTTTGTAAAAGTTTTTTTGTAGTTCCATCGAAGCGATCCGGTTGAAATTTAATATCAGATCCATGGGAACGAGTAGAAATAGGTGCTACGTTTAACGTTTTTTCTTCTTAACGAATATTATTCGAAAAAGGCTACTATTAAAAATAATAGAAAAGAAGAGTATGAATTGCCTCAGCAGCTAGATCTGCTGAATATATGGAAAATTCCATTAGTTAAACCTAAGGTTATATACCAATTGTTTACCTTTGAAAAATTAAGTTTAAAACAGATTGTAAAAACAACTAAAGAAACTATCACCATAGATAGTGGTTATGTTACATTTAGATTATTATCAAAAAGTAATTAGCACTTTGTAAGGAAACACATAGATTTATCCATATAGGATTAATACAAGGTGTCGTTAAGCCACTTACTTTAAGAGGCGTACCTGAAAGCTTTATGGCATCTCTCAAAGATGGCAAAACCTGGAACTAAAAAAAGTCTCTAATAGAGACTGTGCAAACCAGTCTGGCCTATATCCCGGTATATTTTAATGTTTATCCTATTTACAAATCTCTCTGAGTAATGAAAACTCGTTGAATGCTTTGATACTTAGCATCAAATTACATAGTTATGATTACATGCCAGGAATAGAAGTAATATGTGTCGCGCCCCCTTTTTTGCGGAATCGGGGTTTATGACATTTGGAAGGACAACTCGTTCCCTTTTGGGAATTGGGTTTAAGAGAATTGAAGAGTCGCCACCAAATGATTTAAGTGAATTAGGACACTAAGAAGGGTTTTGTTTGGATAACCAGAGATAGGGTAAGGGCTTAAAATTATTTCGAGGGGAAGGTGTTAAGCACCCCTCAGAATCCACTAGTGTGGTTCCCGGCCAAGCTATTGTTGTGACTTAAGGTACAAATAACACATAGGCAAGTAGGACTTCAAATAAGAGGGAATTTACACATAACATATATAAATAAATAAAGTTAGAAAGCATTAAAGAGAGTTGATTTAGAAGAAACGTTAAAAAAAAGATTTAAAGAAACAAAGAACAAATGGAAGGGGGTGTTGGTGTCCTAGGTTTATTCAGAATATAGATCACCCCACACAACACCCGGTAATTACTTTTACACGTGGTGTTATCGCGTGGTCATCATATCCATATCTACCCTTTCCTACCCCGTTAAGGTATTAAAGCGCAGAATAGTCTCGTGTTCTTATTGCATGCTATTACCCGCCCCGATCCTATCAATCCCAGAGGTATTTGGGATTACTAATCCTAAAGGGAGGAGACATTGGGCTTATTAGTGGTTTCAAAAGGTTAAAAATACTAAGGCGACAAATAAAACACATATAGCAAGTTAAAGGGAGCGCATATAAACAAATAACAAGGCTCAGACAGACCTCTTTTGAATCAGAGAAAAGCATATAGTTTAGCATGTCTTGCACGTACTGTTTAAGGTCTAATTAAAACTTAAAGATTTGAGACAGGCTAATTTATTACATAGTTCATATAGGAAGCCCGACGCCGTCCTGCCTGCTGGTTGTAGCTAATAAAATCTGATTTGGTTTATAAACTTATCCTATGGTTTGCCTAAGTGTTATACGGAACCTATATGCATGATATCTACTGACTTCAGAAACAAAGAAGAAAACTGATTGCAGATTGATTTATAAAAAAAAAGAAAGTTGCCAGTTAAAAAATGAGTTTTAGAAGAGCATAAGTTCCGCCATTGGTAATACGTTATTACCGCTAGTTTTTAAACTTACCAACGAGTAAGGCGATTCAGATTTGATTAGAACCCCTATAGGCATGCTTTCTATGTGTTTGCCAACTTAAAAACATTGTTATAGACATAGAAGAGTACAGAAATTTTACAACATAATATCTAAGTGTTGCGTGATATCTGATTACATTTTTTGGTTATTAGGACATATAGACAAGTTTGCCTAGTGAAAAGCAGGTATGCAAGAATCAGAAAGGACCTATAGGCATATTTTCTACGTGCGTGTGCAGAAGCTATAGACATAATATCTACATGAAAGTGCAGGATCCCTGTAGTCGTGGCATCTAAATGAGAATGCAAAAGTTCTTATAGACATGGTAACTAAATGAGAATGCAGAAGTTCTTATAGACATGGTAACTAAATGAGAATGCAGAAGTTCTTATAGACATGGTAGCTAAATGAGAATGTAGGAACGCTTATAGGCATGACAGCTAAACGAGAATGCATAAATGCTTATAGGCATGATAACTACATGAAAAATGCAGGAATCTTATAAGCATGATAACTATATGAGAAAATACTGAAATTAGAGATACTTATAGGCAAGTTATCTACCCTTTTACATGCATGGTTACCCCTACCTTTTCACTAACCATTCCCTAAAATTTTATTACAAAATTATTATAGTCTAAAGAAAATAAAGAAAATACATCAGAAATTGAAAATTACAACCAAGGAGGGCCTAATTCATACTTCCTGACTGAAGTATGAAGTAAACCTACTCCAAAGATCATGTTTCAAAGCCTTTCTTTCATTTGGATGTGTCAAAGTTCCCTAAGAGCCTCACATGGACTCCGGGCAGTGCTCACACCCAAATGCATTACAAATTAAACATAGTGCAGTGTGGAAGGGTCAGCCCTCAGGTGTCCAAGTTCAGAGGGAACTCAAGGTCCCAGGGCAAGGTTCACA
>MU674309.1:413073-431682 GCA_026770625.1 Nicotiana glauca | reverse complement strand
GGGGGGGGGGGGGGGGACAGAACTTAGGAACTGGAGAGAGAGTGCAAGTACAGAATTCTGAAAGGGGAAAAGGGGAAGGGAAACAGTACACATAGGAATATAGGGAATGGGGAGTTGCAAGAGATAAAAGCAGGCTAGCGGGCATAACCCAACAATGAGAGATGCTGGCACACCCATAAGCCTACTGGAACACATTGTTTAGAGGTTAGGATCCCCTAAGGGTTCAAGTTTAATCCATAGATAATAACTTGCATATTTCCATGTTTTAGACTTTTAACTCAAAGCACATAAAGGGAATAGGGTTAGGGATTCATAGCAAAAACAAGCAAGAGGAATTCAACATGCTAGTTTCGGTATTTAACTCTACAGAAGTAGTAAAGAGACATGAATGTAGAAAGCTGTAAGTAAACACATAACAATTAAACATGAAAGAAGGTTGTAGTGTCATTGTAAAATTAGTAGAAAATCCAGTATAGAAGAGTCTAGCAAGAAGTCCAAACTTAATTCAAAGACTCGAAGTCAATATGAAAAAATTAGGGGTTTCAAAATGAAACCCTAGTTCAAGCAAACCATAAAGCAAAGATGAGAGGGCAGGCAATTGAATCGAAATCATGTTTAGAAGTTTCAGAACTCATGAGAAAACATGATAGCAAAGTAACATGCAATCGCAGTAGAAAGATTCAAAGAACATAATGGCAAATATTGATAAGGACAGAAGAAGCATGCTTAAGAGGATCTTTCAGGAGAAATTCAAACAAGGTTCAATAGAAGAAAAATAGCAAAACCTTAAGAACACAATAGAAAAAATATAGTAGGCGAAACATAGCAGAACATAGTAGAAGAAAATACGAGAACATAGTATGGAAAACATGGTAGAAGAACATACAAGCATGGAGCCTATAAAACACAGTAGAAAAGAACATATAAGAACGGAGTATACAAACTCAGTAAAGCATACAAGAACAGAACACATACAAGAACGTGGTAGATAAAAACACAGGAGCACAATATAGGAAAATACATAAAAAAAAAAGGGGAAAGAGAGTCAGAGAAACACTTAAACATTTTTTTTACAGAAAACCCTAGATCGGAAAGAAAGATTTTAAAAAGTAATTTTCGAAAGAAAAGTTAGGGAAATCGTTTGAAAACTCAAAGAGAGCACAGATACCCCCACAGATCTAAAGAAATCGAAGAAAACCTCGAAAGGTTAGGGTTTTAGAAGAAACCTAGAAATGAGAAAGGCTTTGAGAGGTCATTGATCTGAGTTGGAGAGGTCGGAATCAGACTCAAACAACTATAGTACGCCGGAGCAAGGCCGGAGATGACCAGAGAACCTTGAATCGATAGAGGTCTGGGTGAAAACCTTCGAAGTCAGGCCTCAAATCTTCATGTATCAAGCACATAGGAGCAATAGGAGGTGAGTATAGAATTCTCACAGCCTAAGAAGCCATGGATACTGGTGGGTTTCACGGTGGGAGATAATAGGAGACGATTAGGGTTCAGAGAATGTTCGAGAGAGTTTGAGAGGGTGAAGGGATTTAGAGGCGGCGTCTTAGGTGAGAATGATTTAGGGTTGGGGGGTTTGGGAAATTAAAAAGGAAAGAAAGGATCGTGGTCGTTGATCAAGCATGGATTTATTGGGGAGCCGGGCGGGTCGGATTAAATTGGGTCATGGGCGGGTAGTTTAGGAATTGGGCCAGTCCAATTGAGATTGAAATTAGGGTTAAATGGGGTGGTCGATTTGGGCTAAAATTGAAATAAATAGGGCTAGATTTTAAATAGCCATTTTCCCTTTTTTATTTTACAAAAAATAGTAAATAATTTTTGGAAACAAATTAAAGGTTCCAAATTAATTAATAATATCTAAATATTAAATTAAAAATACTAGAATCAATTTTGTAATTATAAACGCAATTATGTCTTAAAATAGGCTAATATTGTAATTATATGCAATTTAGCTTTTAAAAATGCTAAATAAATTTGTAAAAATATGCAACAATTACCTTAGATATTGGGATAAATATGAGAATAAAATAAATTAATCACCAAAAATGATAATTTGAGGAATAATTATTGGTTTTGTATTGCTAAAATAGGGAAATAAATTAATTTAAAAATATTTTAAAAATTAGGAAAACTACTAAAATATTTGGACACACTTATATATGCATCCATATGTTATTTTGAAAGTATTTTACATGTAAAAATATACAGAGAAAAATTGAGTATCAAAAATATGTATCTGTTACTGAATTTATTATAAGCCTTTATATACTTTAAATCCTATGTGTAAAATTATGGATTTCCAAATTGAAACCATCCTTATATAAATTAACGTTGGTAGGTCTAAAGTTACTACCAAAAGGCCTATTAAATGGGATGAAATAGATTTTTCCAAAGGAATGGGTCATAGAAGAAGCAATAGCTCCTCAAAATATTGGAAACAATGAGGTTACGTAGATAAAATAGACCTCATATGGAACTGTTAAGATCAGGTTCAATGAACATGTTAAAACTGATAATATCAATCTTTCATCTAGATTAATGTAACGACCCGACCGGTCGTTTTGAATATTTGCACTTTGCTCAATTGTTTGATAGAATGATAGCCATGTATGAAGTATTATGACTTATGTGAATCGTCGGTTTTGGTTTTCAGATTATTCGGAATTGATTTGGAAGAATGATTCTCACCTAGAAGCTTTAAATTTGAAAGGGTTGACCAAGTTTTGACTTTTTAGAATTTGACCTTGGATTGGATTTTTGATGGTTCCGTTAGATCTGTTGGGTGATTTTAGACTTAGCAGTTCATCCGAATTGTGATTTGGAGGTCCGTAGTAGAATTTGGCTGGAAATAGCAAAAGTTAGAATTTTGGAAAGTTTGACCGGGAGTGAACTTTTTGATATCGGGTTTGGATTTTGATTCCGGAAGTTGGAGCAAGTCCATAATGTCAAATTTTACTTGTGTGAAAAATTTGAGGTCAATCGGACGTGATTTGATAGGTTTCGACATCGGTTGTGGAAGTTTCAAGTTCATTTATTTCGAATTGAGGTGTGATTCGTCGTTTCAATATTATTATGTGTGTTTTGAGGCCCCGAGTAGGTCCGTGTTATGATATGAGACTTTTTGGTATGTTCGAAAAGGGTCCCGAGGGGCTCGGGTGAGTTTCAGATAGGTTTGGATTGTGTTGCGCTCGTTTTTTATGTTTCGATGTCGTTTCCCAAGCATAAATGGTGTTATATTAAGCAAATGAGCTCTGATTTATGTTTTTATTGAATCAATATATCCATATCGTAATTACGGAATCATAGCAAAAATAATCGTCCAGTTTGGACATCGTATGAGGATTTTATAGTCATTTTACTAAGAATTGGGTTGCTAGAATTCGTATTTAAAAATTTGACTAGTTTCAAATAATGAAACCAACATATCTCCGTCAATATAAGGTTTGAGTGATTGAAGAGCCTAAATTGACTAAAATATCACAAAGAATCTATTGTAGGCATCAAAAGCGAGTTTCGAGATTGTTTGGAACGAGAAGTGAGGCAGAATAGCTGGCAGAAAAATATATAAAACGATGGTTTGTTCAATTGGTCATATTTTGAGTTGGGGAGCGCGGATTTGGGCGATTTCGGAAGCAATTTTCACCATATGTATTGGGGTAAGTGTTCTCTACTCGGTTTTGGTTATATCTCATAGACCCATCTTTGTTTTTGGCATTTGATTGATGATTCCAAAGTGAAATTTGCGAGGTTTTGTCTAAAGTTTCATAAAGTGAATTTTTAAGTTTTGAACATCGATTCAGAATTGGAATTAGAGGAAACTAGTATGGTTGGACTCATAATTAAATGGGTTGTCGAATTTTGTGAGTTTTGTCAGATTTCGAGATGCGGGCCCGAGTTGGGCTTTTTTGCCGATTTTGGGCTTTTGATTAAAGATTCCACCTTTTTCTATTGGGATAGGTTTCTTTAGCATTTTAATGTATTTGAGTTATTTTATGTTAGTTTCAAGCCGTTTTAGAGCATCGATTGGCTTCCTCGGTATTGGAATTGGCTTGTTTGAGGTAAGTAACAATTGTAAATCTAGTCCTGGGGGTATGAAACTCCGGATTGTATCATTCTAATTTTTTGAGGTGACACACATGCTAGGTAACGGGCGTGTGTACATGCACTGTTCGGGATTGTGACTTGGTCTGTCCTGTAGGAACTATATAGTTACGTATTTGGTTGAAACTATATGATACTTATCTATTTTAGAAAGAGTTTCTGTAAATTGGGCTGAATTCCATATTTGGGCCTTGTGCTATAGCTATTTGGACCCGTAGGGGCCTTTTTCTTACTAACATCTCACTGTTTTCGATTGAAAATCTATACTCAGTCATGTTATATTTATTGATTTCATAACTCGGTCCTTATTACTCTGTTTTGATACATATAAATGTTGTTTTGGGCTGAGTACCCTATTTTCACTGAGAGCCCGAGTGGCTTGAGAGGTTCAAGACTAAGTGAGGCCAAGGGCCTGATTTGTGAGGATATTTATGGGATCAAGCTGCACGCCACATCATGTTGTTATTGATTCATGATTGAGCGAGGCCGAGGGCCTGATTGATCTATGCTATGAGGTGGCTTGTTATAGCGCTTGGGATGAAAGAGCCCCTCCCCAATGAGCGCAGGTACTTGCTGAGTGATGTTTCGCCCGATGGGCTGTCTATGAGTGATGGTGAGGTATGCCCGAGGGACTGTATACAAGTGACTATAAGGTTTTCCTGATGAGCTGTATATGAGTGATGTTTTACCCCCCACATGGTAGCGATCCAACTAAAGATTTTGATTCCAGTCTATTCTGGCTAAGCATTCACGGTGCCATCCTGATGGGCTCAATACGAGTGATATTTTTCCCGAGGGGTTGTTTATGATTCCATCATTTTGCTCATTATTGCATTGAGCCTCTGTTTGAGATCTGTTGAAAAATATCTTCAAATGATTTTACTGGAACTGAGTTTAAATGAAATGATTTGATTCAAACTCTACTTTTAAAGCATGTTGTATTTTTACTAAGATTTCATGATATGAACCTCTCATGCTTTATTGCTCGTCACTACTACTCAACCTTTATTTACCTTGGTTACTTATAAGTTGGCATACTCACATTACTCCCTGCATCCTGTGTGCAGATCCAGGTATTTCTGGACCTGATAACAGATGTTGATTATTCAGTTACAGATCTATCGGAGTTAGCATGGTAGCTGCCTAGCGATCGCAGCCCTGCTTTCCTCCTTCTTTATCTTCCTTTATTTGTATTTAGTTATTTCCAGACTATGTTAGTCTTGATATTTGTCAGACAGTTGTAGTAGATGCTTATGACTAGTGACACCCTGATGTCGGGCTTTTTTTTTTCACACTTTTGTTTTTGTTTGAACTTTTATGAAGGTTTTATATTAAATAGCTTTGGAAGTTATCCTAAAAATTAAAATCTCATTTTGTTTTGCTAATGTGTTGGCTTGCCTAGTACCATGATAGGCGCCATCATGACAGGATTAGTTTTTGGGCCGTGACAAGTTGTTATCAAAGCCTAGGTTACATAGGTCTCATGGGTCATAAACGGGTTTAGTGGAGTCTTGCGGATCGGTACAGAGATATCTGTACTTATCTTCGAGAGGCTTCAGAACCTTTAGGAAATTCCATATTCTTGAATCCTTATCATGCGACATTGATTCAGCTTAAATCGTAACTCCTTGAATTCTTTCCACGCATTCGTGTGCGTATATGAGCACTCAGTATCAGCTGTGCATCGACCGCTTGTGAGTTCCATGGTTGAGGTGCGAGATGTTATTTTGGCATGTTGATGATGGGCCAATCTGAAGGACTTGAGATTGGGTTTTGTCTGTGGCTTGAGTACTGAGATTTCGATTGTGCGAGCACGAGTATTTGGGACATATATGTCTGTTTGTGTCCTTATTGGTGGGATTTATGTTTAGATGACTATGGGGTGAGTATGATTTGATTGCGAGATGTGTTCAGATTATTCGCATATGAGAAGAAAAGTTTGCTGGAGATGTAGTAAGGACTATTGTGTGTTTGACTTCTGTCTTGAGTTGGCGTATGGCCTCAAGCTATGGGTGTGCTGAAGGACCTCTCATGTAGTTTAGTTGTGGAGTGAGGTAGATCTTTATGTTGTGTTATGAGTTCAGACTCAGGGGAATTAAGTGATTCAGTAATAGTTATGATTATGGATAAATATAAAGAGATACTAGTGTAAGGCTAAGCAGGTGGGTTATCTCCTACGGGGTATTTTGAGGTTTGTGTGATCCCTATGTTGTTTTTTGGGAGTCCTCTTTTACCAAAGAAATATACGTGTTGTAATTTGAGTTTGGATCACTTATGAGAGTGGGCTTGACCTTTACAAGGGTGAATGCGAGATTTGCAAGTGATTTGAAATACTAGATGGTTTGTATTGCATGAGCTTATGAAGGATTTAGTTGAATCTCACTATGGTATTATGGCAGTAATACAGAATGGGAATTATGAGTTTTTGTGTGTTTTAATCTATGGCTTTGAGACATGTGGAGTAGTCTGCTATTGATAAGTTGATTGCATGGCTAAGTGTCGTATTAGTTTCAGTTTGAGGTATACTGGTGAATTAGTGACTTATAGAGGTTGAGATCAAGGATGACTCAAGTAAAGGGAATTTCTCGATACGAGTTGTATTAGGTTTTATGAGTATACGAGAAATATTTGATGATTTAGTTGTTATTTGTAAAAGATATAACGTGCATGGAGTAAGAAATCACCCGGCGGCTTAGAAGAATGGGTTACTTCCTTAGGTGTTGCTGTACGAATGGGACACAAGTCATTCGGTTCTTTTGACCAGTTAATTGAGACCTGAGTAGAGTGGATGACTCTCGAGAATGGTCCTAATGGATTCAAGATTTATATGTAACAAATGGGGTTTTTCAAGATGTGTAGTTGGTTAGAAACTGAGGTTTAAATTGGATGGTGTCAAGACTTGTGGCATTCCTATATCATTATCAGGAAGGTAATGGCTTTAGATCGCATGAAGTCTCTTCAGAGTAAGTATTTTGAATGTGGTACTTTTGAGGATATTTGAGAGAGTATTCAGCGACTTATGAGCCTTAGGGTGGGTGGCTTTATGCTTGAGTCTTGTGTGGTGAGTCTGGGTTGAGGATTGTGGTGTTATGTCGAGGAGAAGTATCAATTTGAAGGTAATTCAGAAGGAACCCAGATAATAGGACAGCTTGGTAGTAGGTTGGATTGGCATGGTAATGGGTATGATTAGTTTCTTGGGTGTTTATGAGGCAATGAGTTTCTACAGGTATTTCCTGGCAATGCTCTTAGATTTTTGGTGACCTGCATAGCTTGGTTGAGTTAGAAGGATTCAATCCTTACGGTTTGGTTTTGTGCAAAGGGGATACGAAGAGTTTTTGATGATTTCTACCACGGTTAGAGATGTATATTTTCTATTGGCGTGAGGAGCATGTGATGTATAGTGATTTTCTCCTAGATGGGATCAAATGGAAAGTTCTTGGCTAGTTGAGTACGTAGTTGCTTGTGACTTGGAGTAGATTATGAAGTTCTCACATTTATCATATGATGGCATAGTATATGCAGTATGTTGTGTAGGATTGATATTTGCATGTGTAAGGTCACGGTTCAGTTCTGAAAGGAAGGTCATAAATTCTTAGGCAGAGTGGACAATTTCAAATGACTAGATAAATGATATTACTAATTGGTATTGTTTGGTGAGAGTAAACATTCAGAAAGGGGCGATGTGTTTGAGTTATGGATAATTCATAGGTATTGTGGCACTCTCTTATTTGATCGATTGCTGGAGTTCAAAATTTTCCTTGTGGCACAGAAGAATTTTAGAAGTATTCCTCGTGGGATGATCGTGTAATTGGCGAAGTGTGGACATTCAGAAGATGGAGTCGAGATCAGAGATGGTGATTCGTATGTTCTATGGATTGGGATTCTATGAGTTCTTGTGAGTAGATTGTTTCGTGGTTGTGAACTGTAAAAATGTAGCCAACGTTAGCCAAAGGTTAGTATGTGTTGTGATCCATTCATTGTAGACTTTTGGAGGGTATTTAACTGTTGTTGGTGACCAGAGTTGATTTAGGGTTCATTGGTAAGCCCAATATGGATGTGTGCTCTGCACCAATTTGGATTTATTGAATCCGAATTGCTATTGTTGGGGGATGTGCCATTCAATTATTATTGAGTTTATTCGTGTTCTAGAGTGATCTATGAGTTACTCTTTTATGTTACAAAGGTTATGATTTGTTGGTTATATGCACATATGGTGCGGTTCTATTAGGGTCTTATAGCGGAATTTGAGCACGAAGAGTATTGGGTATTGCTTGGTGGATGGCGTATTGGTTATGCTCTTTCGAGTTTTGTGTGGCATTATGTCATTTGCTTCTCCGCGGTTATGGTAATGCACTTTGAGTACTTGATGTCGAATCGCACGTGGTTATTGATTTTGAGCAAGGTGGCTTGAGGTATATGCCATAGATTAGTGTTTGGATGCGGCACACATTGCAGCGAAATTATGTTGAGGTTGAACATTTGTTTTGGATTCATCTGACAGTCCTACGGGGTGTGATGGATTTTTAGTATTTCATTGTGGCAGTACTTGTTAAGCTTGAGGGAAGTCCGCTCGTTTGAGCCATAATTTTTCATGATTTGAGTACATTTGGGATATTGCTATTGGGTGCACAAATTACACATGTTATGGATTTGGATTGTGTTGATGTGTCATGTCATCAGAGTGGTTGCGTTGAATGAGATGAGGTCATTGGACCTAGAATTGAATACTATCAGAAATGGTTACAGCATGGTTGGAAGGATAATATCGGAAGTCGACTTAGAAATTTGCTATAGTTCCTATCGGAGAAAAGGGAGCTCCATCACTTATTGATCTTATGAATGGTTATGAGTTTTTATGTGTTTCTTTTATCATTGGAAGTATATGAAAGTGTTAGAACGAGGCTTTTTTTGTTAAGAGGTGTATTACCAGTATTGGGTTGTTTTGAGCAACTACTGTGATTAAGAGTTATCACCATGAGTGTTTGAGTTATGTGGTATATCATGTGATTACACATCTTGGGTTATGGATATGGTTTGATACAGCTTGTTCGGATTTATACAGTGTGTAGATGCAAGTTTTTGATCTTATAGAAAATTCTGGATGTTGGAAATTAGGCCTTAAGACTTATGGACTAGGTTGGATTAAGAAATTTCAGTCATGTTGTGTTATCGGACCTATAGGGCATAGGGTGACGTGGTATCAACCCCCGGGAATATGCATAGTGTAGTTACACGGCGATTTGATGGCTTTTGGAATAACTACTGGCACGTTCGAGGACAAACGTATGTTTAAGTAGGGGAGGATGTAACGATCCGACCGGTCGTTTTGAGCATTTGCACTTTGCTCGACTGTTTGAGGTCATGAGTAGCTCCGTATGAAGTATTATGACTTATGTGAATTGTCGGTTTTGGTTTTCAGGTTATTCGAAATTGATTTGGAAGAATGATTCTCAACTAGAAGCTTTAAATTTGAAAGGTTTGACCAAGTTTTGACTTTTTAGAATTTGACCTCGAATTGGATTTATGATGGTTCTGTTAGCTCCTTTGGGTGATTTTGGACTTAGGAGCACGTCCGGATTGTAATTTGGAGGTCCGTAGTCGATTTTGGCTTGAAATAGCGAAACTTGGAATTTTAGGAAGTTTGACCGGTAGTGGACTTTTTAATATCGGAGTCAGATTCTGATTCTGAAAGTTGGAGCATGTCCATAATGTCAAATGTGACTTGTGTAAAAAAATTGAGGTGAATCGGACGTGATTTGATAGGTTTCGGCATCGGTTGTGAAAGTTTGAAGTTTCAAGTTCATTGATTTCAAATTGAGGTGTGATTCGTCATTTTGATATTGTTATGTGTGTTTTGAGGCCTCGAGTAGGTCTGTATTATGATATGGGACTTGTTGGTATGTTCAAAAAGGGTCCTGATGGCTCTGGTGAGTTTCAGATAGGTTTGGGTTGTGTTGCGCTCGTTTTTTATGTTTCGATGTCGTTTTTCAAGCATAAATGGATTAAGCAAATGAGCTCCCGTTTCTGTTTGTATTGAAGCAATAGATCCGTATTGTACGCCATATAATAAAGAATCATTGAATTTGGACATCGTATGAGGATTTTATGATCATTTTACTAAGAATTGGGTCGCCAAATTTTTCAGATTAATTACGAAATTGCTACTGAATTCGTATTTAAAAATCTGCACTAGTTTCAAATATTGAAACCGACATATCTCCTTCTATAAAGTCAAATGGAGTGATTAAAGAGCCTAACTTAACTAAAATTTCATAAGGAATCTATTGGATGTATCAAAAGCGAGTTTCGGGATTGATTGGCACGATAAGCGAGGCAGAATAGCTGGAAGAAAAATATATAAAATGAGGGTTTGTTCAATTGGTCATATTTTGAGTTGGGGAGCTCGAATTTGGGCAATTTTAGAGGTGATTTTCACCATATAAGTGTTCTATACTTGGTTTTGGTTATATTTTGTGAATTAACCTTCATTTTTGGCATTTGATTGATGATTTCAAAGTGAAATTTTCGAGGTTTTGTCTAAAGTTTCATAAAGTAAATTTTTAAGTTTTGAACATCGATCCGGAGTCGGAATTGGAGGAGACTAGTATGGTTGGACTCATAATTAAATGGGTTGTCAGGTTCCGAGATATGGGCCCGGGTTGGGCTTTTTGGCCAATTTTGGATTTGATTGGTTCCTTTAGCATTGTTTGATGTATTTGAGTTATTTTTTGTAGTTTCGAGCCGTTTGGAGGTCGGAACGTGCGAGATGGAATTTTTGGAGCATCGCTTGGCTTGCACTGTCATGACCCAAAATCCACTAAGGGTCGTGGTGGCGCCGGACACCACTGTCAGGCCATCCAACTCAAATGCTTAATTACATTCTTATTATTAATAATTTCGAAAACACTTCTTTATTATAATTAAAACAATACTCAGTAAGTTCCTCCAAATAATTAAGGAAATATTAAACCAACTTTCAAAATTTCTGAATAAATCCAATTACATCCCTAGAACCCGATGTCACAAGTGCATGAGCAACTATTGATAAGGAAAATAGAATACAACACCTGTCTGAAATACAGTGGACAGGGAATAAGATACAAAATGCTGAAAGGAACTACACTAGCTGCGGGTCGCCTCGAACATTGCAGCTCACCTAGTCCCAGCGTCATCCATGCTGCTACGCCCAATAGGCTGCTACAGGTATATATACATGTGCAACAAAAATGCACAGAAGTGTAGTATGAGTACGTAATCAACGTGTACTCAGTGAGTGTCCCGCCTAATCCCGAAGGGGTAGAGACGAGATGGTCAACTTTGACACACTCTAATGGTCCAATAATTATTGATCCTTAATATATATATATATATATATATCTCAAACAGTGGATTCATCTTATGAACATGATTTTAATCCAGATAGAGGAAACAAGTAAACACATAATTCTTTCGTAGGAAATTTCCAGAATTTCTTTTGAATATAATCCAAATGTTTTTAAGCCACGAAAAGGCAATAATAACTTAATTAAGTTCAAGTCAACAGCACAAACATGCGCAAATCATGCCGAGGTCGACGGCCCGCTCCAACAGAAATGTAAATTGTGCACTGCCAAGGGTCGAGCGGCCCGAACCAATAGATGCATCTATTTAATCTGCCAAGGCGTTCGGCCCGTTCAAAAAATAAACACATACCCTACTGGCGAATCATGCATGCGACGCAGGTACACATAAAAATACATGCTCAATCAGTCAAATAAGAACTTATCGAGGAATATTTATTCAAATAAAACCAATTCTCCTCTACCAATTTAAGAAATAAAGTTTAATCCTTTTAGAAATTCACTTACTAATTCGATGTGAGTTAAGCAATTCAAGCTACCAATGGGTTCACAATTAATCCACGTACAACATGCTTTTGAGTCCTAACTACCCGGACAATAGCATAATAGTAGCTACGCACGGACTCTCGTCACCTCGTGCGTACGTAGCCCCCACAAATAGGAGCACATAATCAATTACTTCACCTATGGGGTAAATTCCCCCTCACAATATTAGAAAGGAGACTCACCTCGCTCTGAAGACTCATAACCGGCATTTCTACATTCTTCCGAAGACTTGCACCAATGCACAATGCTCCAAAACTAGCCAATTGACGACAAACTAATGAGAACATACTCAAATACTTGTTAACAATTCAAATTATACAAATTCCCAATCCCGCTTAGTGAAATGACAAAAATGACCTCGGTCCCACGTGCCCGGATTCCAAAATTTCTCGAAGATAAAGGTTACCCATGACCTTAGGAACTCCAATATATAATTTTCTCTAAATTCCATACCTAAAATCGTGGCTAAATTCCAAGAATATAATTTTCTAGGTTTTCCTCCTAAACCTCAATTTTTACACTAATTTTCATGCTTAAATCCATAGATAATTGATATATTTAACTCAAAAGTGATGGGGATAACTTACTTTAACATTGACGACAAAATTTCACTCTTGAAGCTCCCCAAAAATCGCCCAAGCCATGAAGAAATTGGAGAAATGAACTCAACCCACGATTTAAATCAACCTCACTGCTCCAGTCATTTCCGCACCTCCGTGCCTTGGACCGCTCCTGCGGTTCCGCAGGTGTGGTAAAAAAACCACTTCTGCGATCAGCCCTGACCGCCCCCCTTTTTGCTTCTGCTATATCCACTTCCGCAGATACGGTCCCGCTTCTGTGGAACCTTGACCGCATCTGTGGTCCATGAACCCTCGATCAAATCCAATTCTACGGCTCCCTATACCGCTTATGCGGGGCCGCTTATGCGGGGCCGCTTCTGCGGTCCCCTTTCCGCAGAAGCGGAAGTACCAGCAACCAACAAACTCAGCCTTCCCAAAAATCCCATTTTTGATCCGTTAACCACCCGGAATCCACCTGAGGCCCCCGGGACCCCAACCAACCATACCAACCAGTCCCAAAACACATTACGGACTTGCTCGAGGCCTCAAATCATATCAAACAACGCTAAAATCATCAATCGACCTCCAATTCAAGCTTTATGAACTTTGAACTTTCCAACTTCTATTTTCGATGTTTAAACCTATCAAATCACGTCCGATTGACCTCAAATTTTGCACACAAATCATATTTGACATTACGTACCTACTCCACTTTCGGAATTGGATTACGACCCCGATATAAAAAAGTTAACCTCCGGTCAAACTTCTCAAAAACCTTAAAATTTCTATCTTTAGCCGAATGACTTTAAAATGACCCACGGACCTCCGAATTCACTTCCGATTATGCTCCCAACTCCAGAATCACCATGCGGAGCTACTCCCAGTCTCGTAACCGCAAATGGACATTGATGACACTGAAATGCACTTCAAGTCAAACTTAAGAAATTTCTTCCAAACTGCTAACTTCCACGATAGGCGCCAAAACTCTCTCGAGTTATCCAAAACCCGAGCCGGGCATACGCCCAAATCTGAAATCATCATATGAACCTGCTGAAACCTTCGGATCCCGATTTCGAGGTCGTTTACTCAAAATTCCAATCCTAGTTCATTCTTTCAACTTTAAGCTTCCGAAATAAGAATTCACTTCCCAAATCAACTCTGGACTTCCCGAAATTCGATTCCGACCATGCGTACAAGTCATAATATCTGAGATGAAGCTGTTAATGGCCTCCGACTGCTGAACGGAGCGCTAGTACTCAAAACGACTGGTCGGGTCGTTACATGCACGGTATTGGAAGTGGCTTGTTTGAGGTAAGTAACGATTGTACATCTAGTCCTGAGGGTATGAAACCCCGGATTTGATATCATTTTACTATGTTGAGGTGACACACATGCTAGGTGATGGGCGTGTGGGCGTGCACCATTAGGGATTGCGACTTGGTCCATCCCGTAGCAATTGTATAGTTGTGTATTTGGTTGAAACTATATGATGCTTATATGTTTTAGAAATAATTTCTGTAAATTGGGCCGAATGTCATGTTTGGGCCTTGTACTAGAGCTGTTTGGACCCTTAGAGGCATTTTTCTTACGATTCTCTAACTGTTTTCGATTGAAAATCTATACTCAGTCATGTTATACTTATTGATTTCATAACTCAGTCTTTATTACTCTGTTCTGATGCATATAAATGCTGTTTCAGGCTGAGTACCTTGTTTTTACTGAGAGCCCAAGTGGCTTAAGAGGTTCATGACTGAGTGTTGCCGAGGGCCTTATTTGTGAAGATATTTATGGGATCGGGCTACATGTCGCAACATGTTGTTACTGATTCATGATTGAGCGAGGCCGAGGGCCTCATTGATTTATGTTACGAGGTGGCTTGTTATAGCGCTTGGGCTAAAGGAGTCCCTATCTACTGAGTGATGTTTTGCCCGATGGGCTGTCTATAAGTGATGGTGATGTATGCCTGAGGGACTGTATACGAGTGACTGTGAGGTTTCCCGAGGGGCTGTGTATGAGTGATGTTATGCCCGAGGTGCTGTATATGAGTGATGTTTTGCCCGAGGGACTATTTATGATTCCATCATTTTGCTCACTATTGCATTGAGTCTCTGTTTGAGAACTTTTGAAAAATATCTTCAAATGATTTTACTAGAACTAAGTTTAAACAAAATAATTTGATTCAAACTCTGCTTTTAAAGCCTGTTGTATTTTTACCGAGATTTCATGATATGAACCTTTAATGCTTTATTGCTCATCACTACTGCTCAACCTTTATTTACTTTGGTTACTTACTGAGTTGTCATACTCACGTTACTCCTGCACCCTTTCTGCAGATCCAGGTATTTTTGGACCCGGTAGCAGGTGTTGATTATTCAATTGCAGATCCATCGGAGTTAGCAAGGTAGTTGCCTGGCGATCGCAACTCTGCTTTCCTCTCTCTTTATCTTCCCTTAGTTGTATTAAGTTATTTTTAGACTATGTTAGTCTTGATATTTTTCAGACATTTGGAGTAGATTCTCATGACTAGTGACACCTGATGTCGTGTTTTTTTTTCTTGCACTCTTTTATGAAGGTTTTAAATTAAATAGCTTTGGAAACTATCCTGAAAATGAAAATCTCGATTTGTTTTGGTAATGTATCAGATTGCCTAGTACCACGATAGGCGCCATCACGACAAGGTTGATTTTTGAATCGTGACAATTAACTAGATCCAATTCTTCTTATATTTCTCCAATTTATTATGTTGTAGAATTTCCATCTAGAGCATCTCCATCACAAATAAGAGAAAATAATAAAATATATAATATTAAAATTGGACAGGATAATATTGCTAAGGTCAGCTAAGATCCTGATCCAATCCCATCTGAAATGGAATTTCCAAATGGTATTGATGGATAAAGACAAACAAATAGATTTTAGTTCATGATCGCCGACAAGAAAGTTAGTAGCTGAAGAGTTTAAAAAACACAAATGGGATCTTTTCAGAAATTGATATTTTGACAATTTTGATGATGATTTAATAACTTTCTTTCAAAATGATTTTTATAAAGACATTTGTGGCCATAACTTCATAGCTTTTATTCCTCGGTTTATGGCCAAATATGTTGATAATTACATTTCTACACTTGAAAAAGATTATAAGCTCAGTGATGGCACGATTAATAAATCTGTTTTTTCTCCACAACAGTCTTTTCAAATGGGCATTGGAGATAAGATAGTAGAGTTTACTGCTTTTTCAAAAATATTTGAAATGAAACCGGTTTAACTACTGCTAAGCAAATTAATACCATTGTCGCGATCCAATTCCGATATAGGCCGTGATGGCGCCCAATACCGTTTTTAGGCAAGCTACCACTGATCAATCTAGTGGTTTCCCATTATATAATAAGTTTTCTAAGTGAATAACATTCTTCATTGTTAAAAAAGATTAAGAAATTTACAGATGTAAAATAATTAAACGGAAGCAAATGAGTGCAAATCGTAATCATAAAAGTAAATCCAAAATCATAAGTCTACTAGTGTGTGTGCCACGAACTGATGTCACAAGTATATGAGCATTCTAGTAGAATATACAAAAGAATACTAGTCTACTATCTGAAAGGAAATAGATAGAAAATACAACAAAAGAAAGACTTCAGCTACTGTAGAACGGCTCGGAAGGCAGCTCACCTTGAATTCTTGAGTGTAAGTCAAGCGTGTGCGCCAGACTGATATTAAGATGCACCTGCCTCATATCCTGCACATTTAAGTGCAGAAGTGTAGCGTGAGTACATAAACAATATGTACCCAGTAAGTATCTAGTCTAACCTCGAAGATGTAGTGACGAAAGGTCGACCCCGACACTTTTTAAGGGCCAACAATATAATAATATGAACTTATAATTAAACATTATATATAGAGATGCCAATAAAACTCAGAATAAGAAACAATTTAAAAAATCCTTTCACCATATTTAAGAACCGAATCGTTTCCTTCATTTATAACGAATAATATCTCAAACATATGAATTAATATCAAATATGAAAGGAATTTCCAGTTCTATTATCACGCACGAATTCTGCCAATGACGTACGACCTGATCCAAATATACATAAACATAACTATGTGCACTACCGAAGATCGAACGACATGAACCATAGATGCATTTATAAACTTGCCGATGCAAATGACCCGCTCTCGTGAGAGTCGTGAAAAGGTCACCCCGCTCGCAGAATATACTTGCGTCGCGGTCAAATTTAATTTGTCAAATTAATCATAACATTCCGCAATTCTTTTCAAAATAAAAAAACTCAACTTGAAACCTTTGAAATATAAAAATCCTTAACTTATCCCTATTCAATACAATTAACAAATAAAATCAGATAACGGTGTCCACAACGCATGATGTGAACCTAAAACTACCCGGGCATAAGCAGGAATAGTAGCTACGTATGGACTCTCGTCATTTCATGCGTACATAGCCCTCAAAAATAATATCACATACTAATTAAGTTCAACTATGGGTTAAATTCACTCTTACAAGGTTAGAAAAGAGACTTACCTCGCCTCAAAGCCCACTTTCCGGTCCAAGGATATGCTCAAACTCCCAATTCGGCGCCAAATGTCTCGAAACAAGTCAAATGTTATATAAAATAATTAATACACATTTAAAATTTCATATCCTATCTATCCAAGTGATTTCCCAAGTCTATTTGAAGAATCCCTAAAATTCACCCTCAGGCCCATGTGCCCGGATTCCAAATTTTTTTGAAGAAAGTTATTACACATAACCTCATTAACTCAAATATATGATCTTTACTAAATTTCATAACAAATTTCAAGGTCAAATCTCATTTTTTATCAAAAACCTAGGTTTTCACCTAAACCTATAATTTTTACTAATTTACATGTCATAATTTACCCATAAATTATGTATTTAACACACATTGTATCGCCATTATTTACCTCAAAATGCTAAGTGAAATACGCTCTCTAAAAGCTCCAAAAATCACCCACCAATGGAAAAAAATGAGCCAAAATGACTAAGTCACGTTTTTAAAAAAATCACAATGCCTCCAGCGGTTCCGCACCTGCGGTCACAAGGTCTCACATGTGCCATTGCTTCTGCGGACAAAAGTCCGCTTCTGCGGAAGTGCCCTGGGTAAGTTGGCTCTGATTCTGTGGAGGTTAAGGCTCACCTGCGGATCCTGGGTTGCCCTTCCTTTGCCGCTTCTGTGAGGCCTGGCTCGCTTCTGCGAGCTCCAGTCGCAGGTGCGGTTATGATAGCAGATGGGAGCTTTAGTTGTTTCTCCAAATTTCAAAGATTTCAAGTTGAGATTCTTTATTTTGAAAATGATCGAGGGATGTTATGATTAATTTGATAAATTATATTTGACCGTGTCGCAAGTATATTCCGCGAGCGGGGTGACTTTTTCACTACTCTCATGGGACCGGGCATGTGACGACCCAAAGGGTCATCACCTATTTTCTCTCTTTTCTGCGATTTCGAGGCATTAAAAACCTTATTTTTAGTCGTCTCGATTTGCGTGCGCATTCCGGGCGCTTAGCCGGAAAGCTTAAATATGAATTCTGTGTGAAAAATGATGAATTTTGATATTAATATGATTAAGGTTGACATTGGTCAATATTTTGGGTAAGCGGATCCGGACCCGTGATTAGACAGTCCCGGAGGGTCCATAGGAAAATATGGGACTCGGGTGTATGCCCAGAATCAAAATCCGAGGTCCCGAGCCCGAGAAATGAATTTTTTAAAAGAAATTGTTTTACTGAAATTATTAAGAAAATCGGAAATGAAATTTGATTAGAAGACTGTGGTATCGGGCTCGTATTTTGGTTCCGACGCCCTGTACAAGTCTTATATATGGTTTAAGCGCTTTCTATAAAATTTGGTTGAAATCGGACGTCATTTGACGTGTTTCGGACCTAAATATCTAGAAATGAAAGTTTATGAAGTTTGAAGAAAAAGTGATGATTTTGAGGTTTGATTCCTCGTTTATGATGTTATTTTGGCAATTTGATCGCACGATTAAGTTCGTAGGATGTTGTTGAGTTAGTGT
>MU674309.1:396262-410539 GCA_026770625.1 Nicotiana glauca | reverse complement strand
ATATATATATATATATATATATATATATATATATATATATATATATTGGACTGCACAGGTTGGTTTTGGTAGTCATGTCTAGCCTCGTCACTACTTCGCCGGGGTTAGTCCAGGCACTTACCAGCACATGGGGTCGGTTGTGCTGATGCTACACTCTGTGCATTTTTTTGCACAGATCACGGAGCCGGAGCATCTTTTGGACAGTAGTAGGAGTTTTGGGAGCTGACTTCA
This sequence comes from Nicotiana glauca, assembly GCA_026770625.1. Classification (NCBI taxonomy): domain Eukaryota; kingdom Viridiplantae; phylum Streptophyta; class Magnoliopsida; order Solanales; family Solanaceae; genus Nicotiana; species Nicotiana glauca. Next base: position 410,308 of record MU674309.1, on the reverse strand, counting down.
GTCCAGAGATCCCGAGGTAGTCAGCTAGCGTCCGTAAGGTCCGGAGTCTCTTCTATCTTTACTTTAGTTTGTTATCCTTTGTACCGGAACAAACAGAATTATGTTTTTATTCAGATATTGTATTTAGCATTCTCTAGACTTTCGTGAGTTTGTGACTCCTATTCCTGGGTAGAGGATTTTGTTAAACTTCCGCATTTCTTTCTGTCAATTATATATTGAGACTTCCGCTTTATCATATTATGTATTGTTATTATTAAATGATAGATAATTGCTAAAAGAAGTAAATTAACTTGGCTTGCCTAGCTCCTATTAGCAGGCGCCATCACGACTCCCGAGGGTGGGGAATCCGGATCGTGACAAGTTGGTATCAGAGCACTAGGTTACATAGCTCTCACGACTCACGGATAAACTTAGTAGAGTCTGAGGGATCGGTACGGAGACGTCTGTACTTATCCCCCAGAGGCTACAGATTTAGGAAAAGTTTCACATTTGTTCTTTTTAGTCGTACGGTTCTGTTTCTCAATGCTAATTGAATTTCTACTCTGTTCTTTCGCAGATGGCGAGAACACGTGCTTTCTCTTCTACCGTGCAACAGCCCGAGCCCCTAGAAGCAGCTCCTACGAGGGACATAAAGCGAGGCCGAGGCAGGGGTAGAACTCAGCCCCGAGTAGCAGTCCTAGAGGTGGTGCCTCATGTTGATTATGATGAGGAGGTTCCAGCCCCAGCAGCTCCGGACGGCCCAGCTCAGGTCCCAGAGGGGTTTATAGCCACCCCAGTACTTCATGACGCTTTGGTCAGGTTGGTAGGCTTTATTGAGAGCGTTTCTCGAGCGGGTTTGCTTCCAGTAGCACCACCCACTTCTCAGGCTAGAGGAGGGGTTCAGACTCCTGCTACACGCACTCCGGAGCAGGTAGCTCCCCAGGCTCAGGTTCCAGTGGTTTGGCCAGCTGTGGCAGTTCAGCCGGGTATTGTGACTCAGACCGGCGATGGAGCGGCTATGTCCGCAAATGCTTTGTGGAGGCTGGATAGGTTCACCAAGCTCTTCACCACCACATTCAGCGGTGCTTCCACAGAGGACCCCCAGGATTTCTTATATAGCTGCCTTGAGGTTCTTCGGACTATGAGTATTGTGGAGACCAATGGGGTCGACTTCGCCACCTTTCGTCTATCTGGATCCGCCAAGACTTGGTGGAGAGACTATTGTTTAGCCACGCCAGCAGGGTCGCAATCTCCAACTTGGGACCAGTTTGCAGAGTTGTTTTTGGAGAAGTTTCTCCCAGTTACTCAGCGAGAGGCTCTTCGTAGGCAGTTCGAGCGCCTCCAGCAGGGCTCTATGATAGTCACTCAGTATGAGACCCGGTTCATTTATGTAGCACGCCATGCTATTGTTATACTTCCCACCGAGAGAGAGAGAGGGTGCAGAGGTTTATTGATGGATTGATTCAGCTGATCCGTCTCCAGATGGCTATGGGAGCTGGGAGTGAATTTATTTTCAGAAGGCAGCCAATGCGGCCCGTAGAGTTGAGGTGGCCCTTGCACGGGAAGGTGGTCACGGGTCAGATAAGAGGCCCCGTCATGTAGGTAGATTCAGTGGTACCTCGTCTGGGGGTAGAGATTCTTATAGTAGAGGCCATCCTCCGAGGCCCTTTCAGTCAGCTCTTCAGGTCTCTCATGGTACTTCAGGCGGTAGTGGTTCTCAATCGCATTATTCTGATCAGCAATCTTTCAGTGCACCACCAGCTCCCATCAGTGCACCGGCACTTCAGAGTTTCCGGGGAGGACATTCAGGTCGACAGGGTCAGCAGTCGAGGGCTTGTTACGGTTGTGGTGACCCGAGTCATATTATCAGATTTTGCTCTCGAGCTTCAGGTAGTTCCCAGCAGCTGGGTCCTCGCCCCATGATTTAGGCACCGGGTGATCCACAGGCCGCCCAGCTAGCTAGAGGCAGGGGTAGAGGTCATAGAGGTGGAGGTAGGGATCATAGAGGTGGAGCTCGGACCGCTAGAGGTAGAGGCCAGCCAGCAGCCGACCGCTCCAAAGATGTGGTTCAGGGAGGTGGGGCCCAGCCCCAGTGTTATGCTCTTCCAGCCAGGCCAGAGGCTAAGTCGTCATACGTAGTTATTACAGGCACTATTCTGGTCTGTGATAGGGATGCTTCAGTGCTATTTGACCCTGGGTCTATGTATTCGTATGTGTTATCCTATTTTGCACCATACTTGGTCATGCCTAGTGATGTTTTGGCTATTTTATTTATGTATCTACACCGGTGGGTGATTCTATAGTGGTCGATCGAGTGCATCATTCCTGTGTGGTAGTGTTTGAGGGTCTTGAGACCCGTGTTGATTTATTGCTCTTAGACATGGTGGATTTCGACGTTATATTAGGGATGGATTGGTTGTCCCCGTATCATGCTATCTTGGAATGTCACACCAAGACCGTGACCTTGGCTTTGCCAGATTTACCCCGTTTGGAGTGGAGAGGGACCCCAGGGAATACCACCCGCAGAGTTATTTCATATGTGAAGGCTCGACGCATGGTCGAGAAGGGGTGTTTAGCTTATTTGGCGTATGTTCGCGATTCCAGCGCAGAGGTCCCTTCTATTGATTCTGTTCCTATTGTTCGGGAGTTCCTCGAGGTTTTCCCTTCAGACCTGCCAGGTATGCCGTCCGATAGGGATATTGATTTTTGTATTGATCTAGCTTCGGGCACTCAGCCCATTTCCATTCCGCCGTATCAGATGGCCCTGCCAGAGCTGAAAGAGTTAAAGGACCAAATACAGGATTTTCTAGGGAAGGGTTTTATCAGACCTAGTGTTTCTCCTTGGGGCGAACCAGTGTTATTTGTCAAGAAGGAGGATGGTTCGATGAGGATGTGCATTGATTACCGACAATTGAACAAAGTGACGATAAAGAACAAGTATCCACTGTCGAGGATTGACGATTTGTTCGACCAGATTCAGGGTGCGAAGGTGTTTTCAAATATAGACTTGAGATTTGGCTACCACCAGCTGAGGATTAGGGCATCTGATGTCCCTAAGACAGCATTCCGCACTCGGTATAGGCATTATGAGTTTTTGGTCATGTCAGTTGGGTTGACCAATGCCCCAGCAGCATTTATGGAGTTGATGAACCGAGTGTTCAGGCCTTATTTGGACTTGTTCATGATAGTTTTCATTGATGATATTCTGATATACTCCCGCGGCCAGGAGGAGCACGAGCATCACCTCAAAGTGGTTCTTCAGACTCTGAAGGATAGTTAGTTATATTCTAAGTTCTCGAAGTGTGAGTTCTAGTTGAGCTCGGTTGCATTCCTAGGTCACGTTGTATCATCAGAGGGCATTCAGGTGGACCCGAAGAAGATTGAGGCAGTCAAGAACTGGCCTCGACCAGTATCAGCTATAGATATTTGGAGTTTCTTGGGGTTAGCAGGCTACTACCGTCGATTCGTGGAGGGGTTTTCATCCATTGCCGCCCCGATGACCAGATTGACCCAGAAGGGTGCCTAGTTCAGATGGTCGGATGAGTGTGAGGCAAGCTTTCAGAAGCTCAAGACAGCTCTGACCACGACACCGGTATTGGTTTTGTCCACAGGTTCAGGGCCTTATACAGTCTATTGTTCTTCGCGTATTAGGCTTGGTGGAGTATTGATGCAGGATGGCAGAGTCATTGCCTATGCTTTGAGGCAGTTGAAGATCCACGAGAAGAATTATCCGGTTCATGATCTAGAGTTGGCAGCCATTGTTCATGCTTTGAAGTTTTGGAGGCATTACCTATATGGTGTGACGTGTGAGGTGTACACTGATCACAAGAGTCTTCAATACTTGTTCAAGCAAAAGGAGTTGAATTTGAGGCAGATGAGATGGTTGGAGTTATTAAAAGATTATGATGTTACTATTTTGTATCACCCGGGGAAAGCCAATGTGGTGGCCGATGCATTGAGTAGGAAGTTCGCCAGCATGGGTAGTCTTGCTTATATTCTGGTCAGCCAGAGACCGCTTGCTTTGGATATTCAGGCCTTAGCCAATCGATTTGTGAGGTTGGATATGTCTGAGCCTAGCAGAGTGTTAGCCTGCACGGTTGCTCGTTCTTCATTATTGGAGCATATCCGTGATCGGCAGTTTGATGATCCCCATTTGTGTGTCCTGAGAGACACGGTGCATCGTGGAGGTGCCACGAAGGTGAACTTAGATAGCGATGGTATTTTGAGATTGCAGGGGCAAGTTTGTGTGCCCAACGTTGATGGGATTCGAGAGTTGATCTTAGCGGAGGCCCATAGTTCCCGGTATTCTATTCACCCGGGCGCCGCGAAGATGTATCAGGACTTGCGGCAACAGTATTGGTGGCGTAGGATGAAGAAGGATATTGTTGCATATCTGGCGCATTGTTTGAACTTTCAGCAGGTTAAGTACGAGCATCAGAGGCCTGGTAGACTGTTTCAGAGGATTGAGCTTCCCGAGTGGAAGTGGGAGAGGATTACCATGGATTTCGTTACTGGACTTCCGTTGACTCGGAATAAGTTCGATGCGATATGGGTTATTGTTGATATACTGACCAAGTCAGCACATTTCATTCCTATAGCAGTCTCCTATTCATCCGAGAGGTTAGCTGAGATTTATATCCGGGATATTGTTCTCCTTCATGGTGTGCCAATATCTATCATTTCGGACCAGGGTACGCAGTTTACCTCGCGTTTCTGGGGTTCAGTTCAGTGAGAGTTGGGCACACGGGTTGAGTTGAGCACAACGTTTCATCCTCAGACGGACGGTCAGTCCGAGCAGACTATTCAGATTTTGGAGGATATGCTCCGGGCTTGTGTTATCGACTTTGGAGGTTCGTGGGATCAGTTCTTGCCTTTAGCGGAGTTTGCCTACAATAACAGCTACCAGTCCAGCATTCAGATGGCTCCATATGAGGCGTTGTATGGTAGGCGATGTCGGTCTCCAATGGATGGTTTGAGCCGGGAGAGTCTCGGTTATTGGGTACAGATTTAGTTCAGGAGGCCTTAGATAAGGTCAAGATTATTCAGGATAGGCTTCATTCGACTCAATTGCGGCAAAAGAGTTATGCAGATCGGAAGGCTCGAGATGTAGCTTTCATGGTTGGTGAGCGGGTCTTGCTCCGAGTGTCGCCTATAAAGAGCGTGATGAGATTTGGGAATAAGGGAAAGCTTAGCCCTGGGTTCATTGGTCCGTTTGAGATTCTTGATCGTGTGGGAGAGGTGGCTTATAGACTTGCCTTGCCGTCTAGCTTGTCAGCCGGGCATCCAGTGTTTCATGTGTCCATGCTTCGGAGGTATCATGGCGATCTAGCCCATGTGTTAGATTCAGCACTGTCCAGTTGGACAAGGATCTGTCTTATGAGGAGGATCCGGTAGCTATTCTAGACTTGCAGGTTCGACAGTTGAGGTCAAAGAGTTTTCCTTCAGTGCGTGTTCAGTGGAGGGGTCAGCCTCCTGAAGCATCGACCTGGGAGTCCGAGACTGATATGCGGAGCCGTTATCCTCATCTTTTTCCTGACTCAGGTACTTCTTTCTTTTGTCCGTTCAAGGACGAACAGTTGTTTTAGAGGTGGAGGATGTGACGACCCAAAGGGTCATCACTTGTTTTCTCTCTTTTTCATGATTCCGAGGCCTTTGAAACCTCATTTTTAGTTGCCTCAATTTGCATGCACAGTCCGGACGCGTAACCGGAAAGCTTAAATATGAATTTGTGTGAAAAATGATGAATTTTGATATTAATATGATTAAGGTTGACTTTGGTCAACATTTTGGTTAAGCGGATCCGAACCCGTGATTGGACGGTCCCGGAGGGTCCGTAGGAAAATATGGGACTCGGGCGTATGTCCGGAATCAAAATCCGAGGTCCTGAGCCTGAGAAATGAATTTTTTAAAAGAAATTGTTTTTCTAAAATTATTAGGGCAATCGGAAATGAAATTTGATTAGAAGGTTGTGGTATCGGGCTCGTATTTTGGTTCCGACGCTCGGTACAAGTCTTATATATTGTTTAAGCGCTTTCTGTAAAATTTGGTTGAAATCGGATGTCATTTGACGTGTTTCGGACCTAAATATCTAGAAATGAAAGTTTATGAAGTTTGAAGAAAAAGTGATGATTTTGAGGTTTGATTCCTCGTTTATGATGTTATTTTGGCAATTTGATTGCACGATTAAGTTCGTAGGATGTTGTTGAGTTAGTATGTGTGTTTGGTTAGGAGCCCTGAGGGCTCTGGGGTGTTTCGGGATGTTTTGAACTTAGAAAAAGCATCAGATTTTCTGCAATTTTTGCGTAGGCTTTTTCTTCTTTGCGATCGCGGCCTTCAGCTCGCGTTCGCACTGCCTGTGGTGTCCCCTTCTTCACGTTCGCGTTCAATTTCACGCGTCCGCATAGTGCCAACCCCCCTTCTACGCGTTCGCGTATTCATTCACGCGTTCACGTATTCATTCACGTGTTCGCATAAGCCAAAATCTGGGACCCCAGTAATTAACTCTACGCGTTCGTAGACCCCTATCGCGAACGTGATGCTTCCAGTTCCCCCTGCTTCACGAACGCGAACCCTGTGTCGCGAACGCATAGGGCATTTTTGCCCAATTAATTTAATAGCCTAAAAACATAACAGTGACGGGTTTTATTCAAAAATTCACACGAGCTCTTCTTCTCCACAGCCCCTAGGCGACTTGTAGAGAAATTCTTCACCAAATCTTCTTGGGTAAGTATTATCTAACTCGTTTTCTTCATTTTCTATCATCATCCATTGAAATCCTAGGCCTAAAACATGTAATCTAGGGTTGAAATTGGGGGAATTGGGTAGAGTTAGGGCTTTTCAATTTCCTTCAATTTAGACCTCGTTTTGGGGTCGAATTTGAAAACAAATTATATATCCGGACTCGTGGGGGAATGGGTGATATGAATTTTATTCGAACCTCGTGTTTCGACCAAGCGGGCCCGGGTCGATTTTGGAATTTTGGAAGAAAGGTTGGGAATCTATATTTAGGCATTGAGTTTGTTTTGTTTAGCTATTATTGATATTATAAAGTCGTTATTTCATAGATTTATTTGAGTTGGAGCCGAATTCGAGAGGGAAAGCGGTCATTGTGGACTGCTTTAGCCGCGGAAGTTGGGGTAAGTGTTTGATCTAACTTTGTCTTGAGGGAATAGGATTAGAGTATTGTTTGCTAATTGCTAATTGTTGAGTATGGTGTATAGGCATGGTGACGAGTATCTATATACTGGTGTCTAGCATGACCGTGAGTCCTTATTTGTGCTTATACTAATTTTGTTGTGACTCTTCCTTGTGTAATTGATGATTTCTATATAATGTGAAGAGTATGAGAAATAATTATGATTTGTGAACCCTTTGGAGCATTGGCTCGAATGATAACGTAATTATTGAGTAAGAAATGAAAGAAAGAGAAAGGAATGTGATTATTCCCTTGCCGGGCTGTATTCGTATATTGATTATCTCCCTTGACGGGGTGTGAAAGTTAGTGTTGTTGTTCCCTTGCCGGGATTTAACTGTTTGCTTGTGTTTCCCTTGCCGGGACTTCTATTAGTTTGTCTATCCCCTCGCCCCATTGGTTGTGATTGTTGCTTGGGTGAGGAAGAGTGATAAAGCACGAAGGTTGATGCCGTGCACGATTTGTGTTGAGGATATGTTAATGCACGAAGGAACATTCCGTGCCACGTTTTGATTATTAATGCACGAAGGAACATTCTGTGCCATGTTTTGATTATTAATGCACTAAGGAACATTCTGTGCCATATTTTGATTACTAATGCACGAAGGGTCATTCAGTGCCATGATATGAGTGTTTATGTAAGGAAAAGCACGAAGGTTGATGACATGCACTTTATATGATTATTTTGGTGAGAATGAGAGTAAAAGAACGAAGGATGGTGTCGTGCAACTGTTGTTTTCCTACTCTCGTTGACATTGTAGTTGTACCGTTCCATCCCTTATTTATTGATTTTGTATTCTAAACTGTTACAGCCCCTACAACATGCTCCCCTCCCTCTTGACTTGTTAAATTTCTGTATTCTCTTATATTGCATATATATATATTGAACTGCACAGGTTGGTTTTGGTAGTCCTGTCTAGCCTCATCACTACTTCGCCGGGGTTAGGCCAAGCACTTACCAGCACATGGGGTCAGTTGTGCTGATGCTACACTCTGTGCATCTTTTTGCACATATCACGGAGCCGTAGCAGCTTTTGGACAGCAGTAGGAGTTTTGGGAGCTGACTTCAGTCCAGAGATCCCGAGGTAGCCTAGCTGGCGTCCGCAAGGCCCGGAGTCTCTTCTATCTTTACTTTTGTTTGTTATCCTTTGTACCGGAACAAACAGAATTATGTTTTTATTCAGACATTGTATTTAGCATTCTCTAGACTTTCGTGAGTTTGTGACTCCAGTTCTTGGGTAGAGGATTTTGTTAAACTTCCGCATTTCTTTCTGTTAATTATATATTGAGACTTTCGCTTTATCATATTATGTATTGTTATTATTAAATGATCAATAATTGCTAAACGAAGTAAATTAACTTGGCTTGCCTCGCTCCTATTAGTAGGCACCATCACGACTCCCGAGGGTAGGGAATCCGGGTCGTGACAGGGTCATTCGCCTCGGCAGGTTAATAGATGCATCTATGGTTCGTGTCGTTCGATCCTCGGCAGTGCACATAATTTTGTATATGTATATTTGGATCGGGTAGTACGTCCTTGGCAGAATTCGTGCATGATAATTGAACTAGACGTCCCTTTCATATTTGATATTAATTCATATGTTTGAAAGATTATTCGTTTAAATGAAGGAATTAAATATATTGAAAGGATTGTTCAGTTATTTCTTATTCTGAGTTTTATTGTCATCTATATATATCATGTTTAATTAGAATTTCATATTATTATATTGTTGGCCATTAGTAACTGTCGGAGTCGACCCATCATTACTACTTCTTCAAGGTTAGACTAGATACTTACTGTGTATATATTGTTTATGTATTGACGCTACACTTCTACACTTAAATATGCAGGATCTGAGGCAGGTGCATCTGGATATCAGTCTAGCGTGCATGCTTGACTTACACTCGAGACTTCACGGTAAGCTGCCTTCCTAGCCGTTCTGCAGCAGATGGAGTCTTTCTTTTATTGTATTTTCTGTCTGTTTCCTTTCAGACAGTAGACTAGTATTCATTTGTATATTCTACTTGAATGCTTGTATACTTGTGACACCAGGTTTTGGCACATACACTAGAAGACTTATGATTTTGGATTTATTTTTTATGATTACGATTTGCACTCATTTGCTTTCTGTAAATTTCTAAATCCTTTTTAACAATGAGGAATGTTATTCACTTAGCAAACTTATTATAAAATGGGAAACCACTAGATTGATCAGTGTTGACTTGATAGAGTCTTGTGGATCGGTACAGAGACGTCTGTACTTATCTTCGAGAGGCTATAGGGTGTTAGGAAGCTACTATTTATTCATCTCCTATCGTGCACTTGATGGTAAAGTTTCTTTCTTCTATTCTCTCACAGATGGTGAGAACATGCACGACAGATGTTCCGGACCTGGGAGGAGCTACCCTCTTGTTGCTAGAGGCCGAGGTAGAGGCCCGGGGAGGACACAAACCTGAGGTAGACGCCCTAGAGTTTTCCTAGTTGCACCACAAGCGGATCCAGTGGAGGATACCATGACTTGGATCAGTTTACAAAGAACGCTCTCTTCCCTCTCATGCAAAAACCCTAAAATTTTGAAGCCAAAACCCTACGTCAATGGCCTCTCCGGCCAGCAGCCATCCATCCAAGCGGTTGGTCAACCCTCCCCCACCCTCGCCCCAACCCCAACTACATCAAATAACAATCCACAACCATTAGACTACTCAAACATTCTGAAACCTAGTACGTTGAATATTGCCATGCATGAACGAGCCGCTACAGTTGGACCAATTCCCCTTCGACGAGCAAAAATTGTGAATGAGCAACCATTGGTGAAGTTCTCAAATACGGAGGTCGAACTTATGAACATAGTAGAAGGCTTACAATATGCAGTTGTATGTAAATTTTTACATGGATGGCCTGAACTCTAGGAGTTACGTCAAATAATCCCTGCTCAATATGGGATTAAAGGTGCATGTAACGTGGGATTCCTTAGGGACAGACATGTTTTGGTACGATTGACATTATGGCAAGATTTCATAGATTTCTCCTCCAAAAGTGTTTACTATATCAAGGCCAAATATGGATATGAATATCAGTTGAGGACATTGATTTGTGATGCAAAATTTAAAGCTGGTGAGGAAACTCCTAAGGTAATGGCATGTATCTCATTTCCAAACTTGGTCCCTACATTCTTTGTCAAGGAGTGTCTATTTTCATTAGCCTTAATAGTTGGTAAGCCATTGCATCTAGATATAGAGACTATTAATAAAATCGGGCCTAGCTGTGATCGTGTTAAAATGATTGTTGATCTCTTAGCTGACTTGCCTAAGAAGGTATTGTCACACCTCCTTTTTACCGCGCCCGCATGACATAAAGGAGTTTTTCCAATTAAAGGACAATCAAAACGGGATTTATTTATTTAATTCAGAGTCGCCACTTGGGAGATTTATGGTGTCTCAAGTCACCGGTTAGAATCCCAAATCGAGGAAAAGATTGACTCTGTATTACAGCCCGCGAACCCAGAAATCCGGATAAGGAATTCTGTTAACCCGGAAGAAGGTGTTAGGCATTCCCGAGTTCCGTGGTTCTAGCACGGTCGCTCAACTGTCATATTCGGCTTATTTATCTGATTATATTACATGGAGAACCTATGTGCCAATTTTTACTTTTAACCGCTTATTATTCAATTTTTAGGAGAGTTGAACGTCATTTAAAACGTGTCTTTGGATCGCGTCACATGAAATGCACCCGCAATCCTAAACACACTTTATTCAATGTTTTGGGATTTGGTTTGGGTCATATAAAATGCACACCCGAGTTCAATAATGTGATTTTATTACAATCGCGCCTAAAATGACTAACGCGTTATTATTTTGGGGACGACCGTAAAATTTGCTAAACGTCCCATCCCGATTTCTAAGCAATTATTATAACCATTTATTGAGGGCCCCGCAGTTTTACATTTCTATTTGGTGAGGCTCATCTCATTTATTATTAAAGGGCAAACCTAAAGCAACTATAATTTTCTATATCTTTTGTCTCTAAGAATAAAAAAAGGTCCTAATTAATTTGTCATCAGCCCCATACAGACTAAGCAATAGTTTTAAAACTAAATGTGACATTAAGCTGAAAATATGCCCGGAGAATACGGATTAAAGCATCATTCACCAACGAGAATTGACCAAACGTAGGCCTTGGCCCAGGCCCAAACGGGAAACAGATTCAAGATGGAACCTGGGCCAGCGTTAGGCCTTTGGACTGGCTGTTAAGCCTTGCCTAATTTTACCAAAAATGGTGTTTCAATTTCAACAACAAAACAAAGATAGGCCAGGGTATTTCAAATCATTCCCATAGGCATTCAAAAACTGATGATGAGGAATAATGTGTACTTATACAAGTTGACTGAACACTAACCGTTTTATACTAATTTTCGGACCTAGATGCTTTCATTTGTTTGCCTACTGGTGAGCTCTTGGTAACACTAAAACGAGTAACACACTAGAATCGTGACTTGATTTTAACAATACTAATTATGACTTCAAATCCTGAATGAGCAGATTGAGCAACTTTGATTTCAGTAACATTATACATGAATAGGCTAATGTCTTAAACTTAACAACGATTAACTAGTTACCAACTAATTCAGACTAACCTTACCATTCCAGTAATCGAAAACCGTTCATTATTCCTAGACTTTGCACTAACAACAACCTATAACTTAATGTTCGACTCAACTTCCGCTCTTAACTATAACTAACATAAAGTTCTAACTACACTTCATTGAATCTACATGTTTAGAAGGGATGAGTTCGATTCTAAAATTTAACAGTCCAATATATACATAGTATAAATTATACACTACGAACTCAACTAAGTAGAAATCTAAACAAATTCAAATCATTCAAGAACAAAAAAGTCCTGATCACAACCAAATCAGCATGGTCACTTATAAAAGAAAATATCGCAATTACTAAAGCCTCCAACGAGATTAGGCTCTCATTTCATTTCAACTGGATATGCTACATGGAAGCAGGCTCAAAAATGTGTACCTGGTATTGGAAATACAAGAAGAAAGAAGAATCAATCAGCAGCAGTACAATAGCAATACAACAGCAACAGCAAATGGGATTCAGAACAGCTCAACAACCCAGGAAGATTTTTAAATCAGCAAGAACTGCGAGCTCAACCACTAGACCACTTGACTACACCCAAATAGACTCAAACTTGAGCTCTTAAACCTTTGAAATCTCAACAACAACAAAACTCAATCAAAACCAACTCAACTTGACCCAAAATTACTCGACATGAAACTCTAAACTCCAGCAAACAAGGATTCAACCCCAAAATGAACAAATCATGAATAACAACTGTCAGAGTTCATCATTTTTCCAATGTAACAATATTTTCCCTTTTTTAATGGAATAGTAGCTCCTCTCAAGGCTAAAAATGGCCTAAAAAACTGAAAGTGTTCTTTGAAAACTATCTCCCAAATTGTTGAAGAACTCAGTTTAAAAGCTTTCAAGAAATGATAACTTTCGAAAGTTCTCTAAACTCTTTAACTTCTCCAATACTGATTAAAGACTCTCAAGAACTGATCTTTTCAAAAAGCTAGCCAAAGCTCTCAAAGAACTCCCCTAAGACTGATCAAAGAAGCCCCCCTCTCTTTATCCAAACTCCCTCTATTTATATGCAAACCAAAGTCCCCTTTACAACTCTTAGGAGCACTTACCTATTAAGAAAATGAATCAGCCCATCATATTCCCTGATTTTGCCCACTACTATATGTCTCATTCTATTTTTTAATTCAATTGTTATGGGTGCCTATTTGTTTAACCACTCCCTTTAAACCTCTCCATTATGTTTTGTTCCCTACTAGTATTAAACAAATACATTAGATTAATGGCACATTAGTGCTTATTGACAGAGCACTCAACTAAACCATTTCTTCAAGTTTTGACACCCCAAATTACCCCTGTCATTAACTGAAATTGCCAATCCCCTTTCAATCTGCACTAAAATCTATCAGCTATAACCAATTCCCTAATCAACAACTTAAGCTACTCAGATCAGATCACATAGCATCAAAGCAAAGATTAAGGATTCCATGATTCTGAGCAAAATGACATTGAACTACTAAGGTTACGATTGGCACAGATACATGGGAATAACTAACTACATTCACAATTCCAAATTAAACCTAGACAAGAGCAAGTGAACACTGTAAACACACTGAACGAAAAATAAACTGAATTCATATGCACAATGATGAACAACAAAGAACAGGGAGCCAAACATCACACAAAATGAAACCATTTGAACCAATAATACCAGCAACCAATTACAGGACTAGTCACAGTTTTGTACAAGAACATTACGGACAATGACTTTTAAAATCAAACTAAAGGACACACATATTCAATTGATTCAAATAGCTTATAACACGTGCTAATTGATCAGAAGAAAAATGGACCAAGAAAAAGGTCCACAAGAGGAGGAAGAACTAATTGACCAAAAATGACAAATCAATCAGATAAATTAAAACGACAACAATAGAAAAAGGAAAACAAAGGGAAATACGTCGGAATTTCAGACCACTCGACTCTGTCCTACTCGAAACTTCGAACTGAACTTTTGAGGCCAAAATGGACCTTAATCGAGTGTTCTCAATTCGAGAACACTCGAGAGAACACTCGACTAAAGTCGGTTGAAACCTCAAGTTCCTAACTTTGCACAAAGCCTGGAGTTTGGTTCTTCTAGGGCTTGGTCATTCGAATTAAGATTCGACAAGTTCTGGTTTGATTCGAGGGAAACTAGGGGTGGTTTAGGGACGAGGGAGGTCAGGGGGTCAACTGATGTTGATTTGGGGTTAAACGGACGACCTAGGGTTTGGGGT